>CAXKVY010001819.1:0-300000 GCA_964058915.1 Tetropium fuscum | reverse complement strand
TAGAGTTCTGAAGCATTCAAAGAGGGAGTGATACAGAAATTGCTTGCTTAGTCAAAACTAAAATCATTTGTTGGTTGTATGTATTAATTGTTTCTTCGAAAATTCTCGAAAAAAATCCAATTTTCACCCTGGATATATTTATTAGCTTTGAAATTCTTTGCTATTTATATTTATTTTGTGAAAAGTAATCTTGGGTTTGTAGCATTTCATTACATAGAAATAAGCAACTAGACGAATAAGAAAGAAAACACACTTACCAGTACTATATCTGGACACACATACGGAAATGAATCACTATGCATATGAAAACGAACCACTTAGAAGTTGTACAAGTTCTTTCACCTTTCTTGAGGATCTTCAGAGCAGTATACGATTTATTTCATTGATCATTCATACTTGAATTTAAATTACCAATACACCAACACTTGCAGTGACGTTTTATGACATTAGTTTTTGACGGAACTCATTCTTAGAATACACAAACCTAGTCTATTATTTATATTTGTTCTATTTGAACATATTATATATAAAAGCATTAGGCATACAGTTATCCAGAAGATGTTAAACTTTAAAATGCATAAAATCTTGTTGAACCTATTGAAAAACAACTACTTTTTCCAACTATATGCGGGAAAATATTGAATTATATATACAATAGAGTTCTGAAGCATTCAAAGAGGGAGTGATACAGAAATTGCTTGCTTAGTCAAAACTAAAATCATTTGTTGGTTGTATGTATTAATTGTTTCTTCGAAAATTCTCGAAAAAAATCCAATTTTCACCCTGGATATATTTATTAGCTTTGAAATTCTTTGCTATTTATATTTATTTTGTGAAAAGTAATCTTGGGTTTGTAGCATTTCATTACATAGAAATAAGCAACTAGACGAATAAGAAAGAAAACACACTTACCAGTACTATATCTGGACACACATACGGAAATGAATCACTATGCATATGAAAACGAACCACTTAGAAGTTGTACAAGTTCTTTCACCTTTCTTGAGGATCTTCAGAGCAGTATACGATTTATTTCATTGATCATTCATACTTGAATTTAAATTACCAATACACCAACACTTGCAGTGACGTTTTATGACATTAGTTTTTGACGGAACTCATTCTTAGAATACACAAACCTAGTCTACTATTTATATTTGTTCTATTTGAACATATTATATATAAAAGCATTAGGCATACAGTTATCCAGAAGATGTTAAACTTTAAAATGCATAAAATCTTGTTGAACCTATTGAAAAACAACTACTTTTTCCAACTATATGCGGGAAAATATTGAATTATATATACAATAGAGTTCTGAAGCATTTTCGAGAATTTTCGAAGAAACAATTAATACATACAACCAACAAATGATTTTAGTTTTGACTAAGCAAGCAATTTCTGTATCACTCCCTCTTTGAAAAGTAGTTGTTTTTCAATAGGTTCAACAAGATTTTATGCATTTTAAAGTTTAACATCTTCTGGATAACTGTATGCCTAATGCTTTTATATATAATATGTTCAAATAGAACAAATATAAATAGTAGACTAGGTTTGTGTATTCTAAGAATGAGTTCCGTCAAAAACTAATGTCATAAAACGTCACTGCAAGTGTTGGTGTATTGGTAATTTAAATTCAAGTATGAATGATCAATGAAATAAATCGTATACTGCTCTGAAGATCCTCAAGAAAGGTGAAAGAACTTGTACAACTTCTAAGTGGTTCGTTTTCATATGCATAGTGATTCATTTCCGTATGTGTGTCCAGATATAGTACTGGTAAGTGTGTTTTCTTTCTTATTCGTCTAGTTGCTTATTTCTATGTAATGAAATGCTACAAACCCAAGATTACTTTTCACAAAATAAATATAAATAGCAAAGAATTTCAAAGCTAATATATATATATATATATATATATATATATATATATATATATATATATATATATATATATATATATATATATATATATATATATATATATATATATGTCGGCGCCACCGAAAATAAGTTGTCCACGCCAATGGTACCTCGGCGTCAACCCTAACAGCTTTGCGGTCACAGCAGACTTTGTCTAGTTGTCATTATCATAACTCATACTAAGTTATGTTGTTAATATAAACATTCGTACTGCCTAACGAATGGACGTTTAGGATTAGGGAGATTTCCTTATATGGGCATGGGAACACGCTTAGGCGGGTGGAACGCAACGGCTAGCTCGGGAAGAGAGGCATTCAGAATTGACTGATTGAAAGTGAAAGTCGGAAATCGTACGGGCTAGCGGCGGCGGACCATCAGTTCCTTTGTTGTTATTTGAATAATTAATTAGTGGTGTTCTCTGTATTCTCAATTAATATAAACTCTTTATTGTGACTGTTGTTAATTAAACTCTGTGTTTCTTAACTTTGCAAATCCAGTGTCGTACTGATAGCCAGTGGCGTATTATTAGAATGTCTAAGCGGTCAAACCCTAAGAAAGCCCTTAAGCCTCCGACATCAGAAGTGGGATCAGGACTGCAAGGAGGACATTCAGATAGTGAGGACGAGATGCCTTTACGGACAAATACAAATGAACATCGAGCGTTGGAGCGTATCAAGGAGTTGGAGCGAAGGCTGTTAGCTTCGACAAGTCCACCAACGCTATCTAATTCGACATTTACAAAAATAAAACTGCCCTCGTTTGATCCAACCTCAAAATTTGCAGATGCCGAAGCTTGGTGCAAAATTGTAGACCTGTGGGTGACCAAACATAACCCGGACACTATGGACCTGGTAATGACTTTATCTCAGGCCATGAAAGGCGAGGCAGCTAGTTGGTTTATATCCGCCAAACCAACTGAAAAGGACTGGACGGCTTTAAAGGCAGAATTTTTGGCAGTTTTCGCAAAACCAGTTGACCCCATTGAACAGTTCTCAGAAGCAGTGAATGGAAGAGCAAATATGCCAGAAGAGATACCACTCATTGACGAAATGTTATGTTCAATGAGAACCATTCTTAGTCTTCTGAAGAACCGAGAAAGTGACGAATCCTTTGCGGTGCTTGTTGCCTGCTACTTTGGCTCAACCCGCAATGTGTTCGTGAGGCGAAGGTACCAAGTTGATCGCCCAACTGATGCAAAAAGTATGTGTACTATGTTACAAGGGAGACTTGGTAAACGACCGGCGCTATTTCCCTCTGGTCATCAAACTGGATCGAAGCGCCGAGCTTTATCACCGCCCCCCCAAAATTTGAGAGCTGCACACTTCTCTGGAAAGTGCCACAAATGTGGACGAAGTGGACACCGTGCCAAGCATTGCAGGAAGTCCAGATGGTCTCCACCTAGGACATCACGAGCAAGGCGAGATGAAGGATCCAGAACTGTCATCTGTTATACCTGTGGCAAGCCTGCCCATGTTTGTCGATCCTGTCAAGTGACAGATGTGTTGTTGCCCATGTTTGTCGATCCTGTCAAGTGACAGATGTGTTGTTGCCCATGTGTGTCGATCCTGTCAAGTGACAGATGTGTTGCTGCCCATGTTTGTCGATCCTGTCAAGTGACAGATGTGTTGCTGCCCATGTTTGTCGATCCTGTCAAGTGACAGATGTGTTGTTGCCCATGTTTGTCGATCCTGTCAAGTGACAGATGTGTTGTTGCCCATGTTTGTCGATCCTGTCAAGTGACAGATGTGTTGCTGCCCATGTTTGTCGATCCTGTCAAGTGACAGATGTGTTGCTGCCCATGTATGTCGATCCTGTCAAGTGACAGATGTGTTGTTGCCCATGTTTGTCGATCCTGTCAAGTGACAGATGTGTTGCTGCCCATGTTTGTCGATCCTGTCAAGTGACAGATGTGTTGCTGCCCATGTTTGTCGATCCTGTCAAGTGACAGATGTGTTGTTGCCCATGTTTGTCGATCCTGTCAAGTGACAGATGTGTTGCTGCCCATGTTTGTCGATCCTGTCAAGTGACAGATGTGTTCCTGCCCATGTATGTCGATCCCGGCGAGAGGTGATCCTCCCCGGAGAGGCCTGTAGAGCTGCCTGGAGGGTAAACAAGTAAATTTGGCGATTTAGCCAGAGATGGTGATCTGATTTATGTTATTGTCAGGATGAACGAGCGATATTGATAGAAACGTCATTTTTGTTTTCGTTTCAGGTGTTCACCCTTAGGATTAGTGCCCGAGGACGTGCACGATGTCAGAATGGCCGTGTCGGCGCCACCGAAAATAAGTTGTCCACGCCAATGGTACCTCGGCGTCAACCCTAACAGCTTTGCGGTCACAGCAGACTTTGTCTAGTTGTCATTATCATAACTCATACTAAGTTATGTTGTTAATATAAACATTCGTACTGCCTAACGAATGGACGTTTAGGATTAGGGAGATTTCCTTATATGGGCATGGGAACACGCTTAGGCGGGTGGAACGCAACGGCTAGCTCGGGAAGAGAGGCATTCAGAATTGACTGATTGAAAGTGATAGTCGGAAATCGTACGGGCTAGCGGCGGCGGACCATCAGTTCCTTTGTTGTTATTTGAATAATTAATTAGTGGTGTTCTCTGTATTCTCAATTAATATAAACTCTTTATTGTGACTGTTGTTAATTAAACTCTGTGTTTCTTAACTTTGCAAATCCAGTGTCGTACTGATAGCCAGTGGCGTATTATTAGAATGTCTAAGCGGTCAAACCCTAAGAAAGCCCTTAAGCCTCCGACATATATATATATATATATATATATTGTGAAAAGTAATCTTGGGTTTGTAGCATTTATTATTTATTATATATATATATATATATATATATATATATATATATATATATATATATATATATATATATATATATATATATATATATATATATATATATTAGCTTTGAAATTCTTTGCTATTCATATTTGTTTTGTGAAAAGTAATCTTGGGTTTGTAGCATTTCATTACATTGAGAAATAAGCAAATAGACGAATAAGAGGAAAGATATACTTACCAGTGCTATATCTGGACATACATACGGAAATGAACCACTATACACACCGAAACGAACCACTTAGAAGTTGTACAAGTTCTTTCACCTTTATTAAGGATCTTATTAAGGAGCAGTATACGATTAATTTCATTGATCATTTATACTTGAATTTAAAATATTAATACTCCAACACTTGTAGTGACGTTTTATAACATTAGTTTTTGACGGAACTCAAATTCTTAGAATACACAAACCTAGTCTACTGTTTATATTTGTTCTGCAAGAGAAAATTATTAGAACTTACATTTGAAGATATGCGACACTCCTGTAGAAGCTTATTTCCAGAACTGGGGATCTTAACTATTTATGCTTATATATTTTTAATTTCGTGTTTTATATATTAAATGCAATCCAGATACATTTACTGACAATAGAGCAAGTTTATATAAAATTAGCAAGCAAGCAAATTTATTTAAATAAGTGAAAATCTTGTAAACTCTGGGAAATTGTGGAACATTCTTGACAAATGCGGAAAATTGTTATTACAAAACCGTATATAGATATTCAACTCGTTGAAAAATTTTCATCGTTCTGAATATCTAATTCATCATCAATGACCAAAAAAACCTCGCAAACGATATATTACACGGTCTTGTAATGAAAATTTTTCGCATTTTCCAAGAATGTTCCACAATTTCCCAAGGCTTTTCAAGATTTTCACTTATTTATGTTAAAATTCGTTTTCAGCGTATTGTGGAAAACGTGAAAATAATATCAGTTTTCTTGCATATCGAAAAATCAACTGTTTCAGATATACAAGGGGTAATCGAAATTAACAATTTTTTATCTCCTAAGTGAAATAGTTATTGAAATTTTTCATAATAAGTACCTATCGTGTTTATTATTAGTTTTATTTTCCTGCTTCAAGCAGTGACGTAACCATGGGTGTTGTTAACGTAGTATTAGTAGTAGTATTAAAGTAGTATTACTATTTTCAATACTAAAATACAAAAAATACTAAAACACTAAAATACATTATAAGAAATCTAGTCTGATACAGACGTTTATCCGTTCTCGCGGTATTTATCTATTACATTAGTTTTTGAAAATTGCTTGCCATGGAAAAAATAATTTATAATAACTATTTTCACATCAAATTTGACACTTGTATTTCAGTTTATCGATCTCTTCTACAATTTATTGGTATGTCTTCCACTTTACACTAATTAAGTTATTATAGATTGACGACAGTTAAAATGTACATACAAAATCCCCGCCTTACCTATATTATATAACTATAGCAATAACGTTCACATTTTCGTGGTGTCTTGAAAACAATTTAAAGAACAATGGAAAAATATTCAGAAACAACGTCTGAAATGTAAATTACCTACCTGTATAAAAATCACGGAATTCTCTTTCATGAGAATCTTCTCGTTTCCCTGATTTTTCATTCAACACATTTTGCCGCTTTCGTTCTGAAAAGAAATGCCGTAAAAGCGCGTTGCCTCATAAATTACCTACGTCTATTTTAATAAAAAGTGTTTTCCGGTTTTTCCGTCTTGAAAAATCAGTCTTCCGAGTTCTAATGCCCCCCGTTCATCACGTCCACTTTCATATTTTTTTGTTTTCAAGAGCCTGTTATTCTATAATATGTTTCCGATCACCTGATGCCTTTTCTATTTCTGCTACTGAGCAGCGGTTGATCAGGGTCCATTTTCCAATTCCTAGTTAACATTTAACACTCAAAATTTTCGAGTCCCAGCACTTCAATGTGCGAATAAAGTGAGAACAATGGATCTTGTCCGCGAGCATGTGTGCGTGGTAGAAAACAGTTAACTATAGGTATTTTCCTTGCTTAGAGATGTTGGACGATAATGTTGACAAGCAATCTCCCGCTGTAAATGGCTTTTTTGTAAATGATATTTTTATTTAATTTTACAATACTCAAAATCGTGGAATATATAAAATTAAAATGATAAAAAAATAGATATGACGTTGTCATTAGAAATATATACCTTACACTAAGAAAAAAATTATAAATAAAAAAAAAACTTGTATGTAACACGAAAAGAAAAATTGTTTTTGTGTAACTCGTTTCGTCCCGTAAGAATCCAAACAGTCCACGCGTACACAAAATAAAATCGTACCTGCTTACATAAATAGCTATTATGAATTCTCCATCTCCGCAATTCCTCATGTTTTGCGAGGCACGCTAATAAATATTTGCAGTCAATATCTCGCGTTCCCATTCGGGGTATCTCCTGGGTTTCATGGATTGTAAATTAACTCTGACGTATTTCCTGTGTAATTTATTTAAGAAACCCAAATAAATCTGGGCATAACTTTGCCGCTGGAACAGATAGCATTTAGATGATCGCCCTAATTTAGGATTCTTCTTTTTTAAGAAAAATTTATCTCTAAGCGAAGTAAAATGCACTGACTGTGGGACGTGGGATCAATAGCAGTAATTAATTGCCATTCCTGAAGCTCGAAGAAATATACCACTGATTTATTCAAATGCGGTGTTGGATTTCCTCGATCCACTTGTTTTTTTTTTCTAAAAATGGACGCTATGTGCTGAATCGATAACGTTATTTATTTGCCGAAAAGATGTAATTTACAAGCAGATCTAATGTGTTTTTGACTTTTTGATTGTCTCTCCATTGAGCGCGCTAAATTTTTTAGGTTATCATATCCAGATTTTGACCAAACCAGTTGATTTTGAACTACCAGTCAGCCATATGCATTTATCATACCAAGCGTTAACAAAACTACGAGATGGTTTATCTGGATTAATTAGAATTTTGCTTAAATCTGGTCGTAGCACACCCCTAAATCTTTAATAAGCAATTTTCGTCGTAAGAAGACGACTAAATTTATATCTTTATATAAATCTATCTATATCTTATATTTATATCTATTGTTTTAGGGTTCCGTACCCAAAGGGTAAAACGGGACCCTATTACTAAGACTCCGCTGTCCGTCCATCCATCCGTCAGTCATCAGGCTGTATCTCATGAACCGTGACAGTTACTATACAAACAAATACTAAAAAACAGAATAAAATAAATATTTAAGGGGGCTCCCATACAACAAATGGACATGGACCTGAATCTGTATGCTAATAAATGCCGGAGTCGCCGGTCGGACGAAATTACTTATTATCTTAAGTAGGTAGGCATTAGATATCTTAAGTAGGTAGGTGTACGCAAGTACTTAATCTAAGTCAGTACCCATAAGTGGGGTTCCCATACAACAGATATGATTTTTTGCCGTTTTTATAGATAATAATGGTACGGAACCCTTCGTGCGCGAGTCCGACTCGCATTGGCCGGTTTTTTTTAATCATTACTTGTCAGCATAGGATCATGTAGCATTTTGACAGTATGGGTCGTGAAAAAACTTTATCTGCCGAAGGAAGAAGAAGAATCCAAGCTCTTCAATAAGAACGCTACTACAATCGAGAAATCGTCAGAAACATGCTTTAGCCATTATAGCAATGAAGTCATTATGACTGGAAGAACGACTATTAAGAACGACGTTGGATAGATGAGTTGGATCAGTACTAGTCTGGGCGGTGATTTAAAGAAGTCGAGGACAAGTTAGAAATTCTAGAAGGGAGACAGACTGCTCAAAAAGTACCTGAACTTTCTCCAGAGCCAAATGGATAATATTACAGCGTTAATTCCCGATCAGCATTGGACATTTCAGCACGATAATGCACCAATTCACACAGCACATATATTCGACAAATGGTTGAAAGAGAACATTATCAACGTTCTCGAGTGGGCCGCCCTCTCCCCCGACTTGAATATTATAAAAAATTGATGGAGTTGGATGGCGAAAAGAGTCTTATGATAGCTATGAGAACCTCCTGGGAAGCTCCATTAAACTATTGCTAACTAATGACATTGGCGTTTTATAATAGAAATTATTTATATATTTTTTTATAATAGAAATGATATTTTGTCTTGTTATATACATACAGTATATTATCTAAATAACCCATTTTATATATTTTTCTATTCTTCTAACATGCCATACATATTTTTTTTCGCATAATCCAATTCGAAGCATTCGGAAGATGTTTTTCGCAAAATGTTTCCTCTTTCACCCAACCCAATCAAGCTTATGACTTCTACGTCTATCGATGTTATAATGTTCAAATGTTTCCTCAAGCGAAAATAATATCGATATAATTGAAGAAAATATCTTTTGAGGAAGAAAGCGGTGAAGACAGAATAATATTTTTGCGAAATTTATTCATTCAATTTTATGTTTATGTATTTTAAATAGACGTTACTCCAAGCAGTGTTTAATAATTATTTATTAAACTACTATTGTGAAATAATTAATACACGACAGATCACAGAACTAAGGCGACGTTCGACCGCTTTCAAATCATAACTCGGTTGTTATTTCCTTAAAAATATTTTTAAGCACTGTAGTAGTCAGAATGCATGGGTTTTCAATTTCTAAAGAATATCTTTTTTTGATTTGAGACCTAGTTTCCGAGTGATGGAGTGAGAAATATAAAAACACGGCAAAATGAATTAATTTTTAGTGAGCATCGAACGGAGATATAATTACTCTTAAAGTCTGCGTGTGCCATAAGATATAAATACTTTTTTGAAAATAACTTATTTTTTTACGGCCAGACGCCTACAGAGAATATTATAAAATTTTTATCAAAGAACGAACTGGCCTTCGGCTATATGACGTACTACATATCTCGAAAATTTTGAATAACGCCCTTTTGTACAGGACAATCTTTGGACAACTTTTTTCGAAGTTTAACCTATATATAAGTTATCGATATAGCCAGGAGCCGGCTTTTAGTGTTTAAACCCCTACCACTTCATTTTTTAAAGCACTTGCGGGCCAACAAGCACCCTACTATATTTGGATAATTGACAACATACTTTTTCCTTTTAGATTTACCTGTCCCTTGTCCCATGGTTATACCATGCAAAAATAGCAGTCGTTTACAAAGATAATATAATTTTGGGTACTATTTCGAACTTTTAATATAATGGGTCGTGAAAAAACTATATGTCGAAGGAAGAGGAAGAATCCAAGCTTTTCAACAAGAACGCTACTACAATCGAGAAATCGTCAGAAACATGCTTTAGCCATTATGGCAGTGAAGTCATTATGACTGGAAGAACGGCGTTGGATAGATGAGTTGGATCAGTAATAGTCTGGGCGGTGATTTAAAGAAGTCGAGGACAAGTTAGAAATTCTGGAAGGGAGACTGCTCAAAAAGTACCTGAACTTTCTCCAGAGCCAAATGGATAATATTACAGGTTATACCATGCAAAAATAGCAGTCGTTTACAAAGATAATATAATTTTGAGTACTATTTCGAACTTTTAATATAAGGCCGTACGGACCATGAAAATTTCAAAATTTTCGTCTACGACGCATTGAATACCCCCGGCGCGGCCCACGAATATTGACCTACAGAACTAATGAGTATATACACATAAAAAACAAATTACCCCCTCCCCAAAAAAAGGACCCAACCAGGACCGCCCTTCTTACAAGATTAGTCTTACATGCAGTAAAGTTATTAATACGCGCTCTGAGCTTACTTCATTTATCATTAAAATTTGATTTTTAACAATAAACAGCAATTTTTTTAAAACTTCCATTTTCCCCTCCATATCTCCTTAAGTATTGATCCTAGCGAAAAAGTTAATAAGGCTTTTCTGCAGAGAAATTTATGTAGATTAATTTAATATAGCAGTGGTTTTCGAGTTATTAACAAAAAACTGAAAAAATATACCTTTAGAAGTCCTTTCCCTCAGCTGTACCAAAATTGGCTTCTACATTTTTTTCTCTTATTTCGCCTTTTTTGGTCTTCGGTGCCTAGGCTATATCGTTTACAGAACATCGCACCATTTGCCTCGGTATACAAATGAAACAGTATCCCTGGTTGGTACAGTTTCCCTCTGAAAATCTTAAATCTGATGATTTGTGTCAACTCTCTTGATGGCAGGATCAGAGAGAAACCCTGCAAATGTAACCCCATATTTAGCTCATATAAATAGAAGATATTCTCAGTTCAGATCAGTTCCGGAGTGCACTGTGCAGTCGTATTAAGGCAATTGGGGTTGACAGAACGCATTGCCATTGCGTCCGCCACTTCTGCGACTTGTTTATAAAAATCAGATCTACTGTTTTCCAATAGTATTTATTTTCGCTCCGAGTTTTCGTGAGAAGTAGGGAGACAATGATAGTTCTGGAACACGCCCACTGCAGGTGATGTGGTGGGGGTTTTCTATAACTCTCATAATTGCCCCTTGTTTTATAACAAAATCAATAGTAAAAATTTCTTAGATGTTGAGACTATGAAAATATAGCAATCTGAATGATCACTACTAGAAGAGGAAGTAAGCATAATATACATATTTGCTTATTTTCAGCCCATACTATTAATCCATTAATATGTGTGTTGTAATTCTTATCGAATGCTGTAAAGAATTACTTAGGCGCATAGTCATTGCGCGTGCGTATATGTAAAGAGTGGCGACTTATTTATTTGTCAGCCCGCTAGTTCCCAGAGTGCATTAACGACTTAACGTCATAATCAATTTTGATGTAGTAGTGAAAAGTCATGTTAACTCATGTTTTGGGACTGAGGCGCCGTTTGTTTCTACGATTGGTGGCGGACATAACTACCATTATTTTGTTAAGACACGATGGTATCCTTACAGAAAAGCTTCATATCAATCCAAAACCATCATATACGTGTTTTACCATTCGCTATTATTGACGCAAACTTTACCGTGTTTAATTATTATATGCTTTTGCATCATTTATATGGCCGAATTATGAATTTTATGACGGTAAATGTAGGTCAATACTAGGTAGACTAAGAGAATAAATCACCCATAAAACCGCCTAGAGCGCATGTCGCCTCGGCATCCGCTTAATAACATAAAACTAATGCACTGCTGGGTTCCAGCTGCTCGGTATTAACTATTTTAAATATTTTCGTCGTTATTAACTTCATATGGAAACATTGTATGTGGCAAAATGTATAAATGAATACATCAAGGCTTGCTTTATTGGCCGGCAGTTCTAACTATGCCACGTCATATTACTCGTGTCTGAGAACCTGATTACGCACGTCAGTGATAATATGACAAATTAATTGTCACAGAAATACCGTAGCTCCGAGTCAAGCTTCCTATCTGCTTCATTAATTATGTAATTATGTGTTTAATTTATATGTTGTCAAATAAATGCAGGGTTTAAACATTTTAAACTACACTAAGATTTTTTTCAATTCCAGTTTAGATCCAGTAGTGGACAGCACCGTTTAAATTTTACAAAAATTCCCAAAATTTCTCGTTTTGTTTTGTTTTTGCATTTTCGCAATCTTTACCGACATCGCGCCCTCTGGATTCGGATCCGCCATATATACATTATACGGTTTTAGAAGACTTTCTACGAAGGTAATCTCGCATAGAATGCATAAAACCCCCTTTCCTCCTAAGTGAATTTTATGATTCACTTAGGAGTCATCACTTTCATTTAGGATTCACTTATAGAAAGCCCTTCTCGCATCTATGCTGTCAGCAAGTAACGCCATTCGTCCTTAAATATCGGAAAAAGTTGTAAGCCCTAAGCAATCTAGAAGAATTCGCACATTCTACAAAACTTATTTATAACTTTCCATTTAATTTGGCAGCGTCGCTAAATGATACCTCGAGAAGCTACGAATTTTTATAGGAGATATATATATATATATATATATATATATATATATATATATATATATATATATATATATATATATATATATATATATATATATATATATATATATACACGAGTATATAGAAATTCACATTTCGCTGATATATTAAATCAACAAAAGATGAAAAGTTCCGAACCATGTCTAACTCTAATATAGATAATTTGAAACACAAGTGTTTCAGACTCGGTTTCAAATGACTCGTACCCAATATAATGATAATAATAATAATAGTTAAAATAAATAATATTAGTTTCTGTTTGCAAAAAGAGTGAATTTGATATGTCTATTTAAGGAATTAATACTTGGAGAAGATTTGATGCAGGAGGGCAGCTTATTATAATGTTTAGGCCCATTGGAACTAAAGGATCGTTGAAATTGGGCAGAGCTGTGTCGAGGAATCGTATAGAGATCACAATGTATTGTAGCACGTTCATGGGTATTACATTCTATTAAAAATTTTACATGTAAATACTTGGTCATTTTTAGCGTGACAATATGTGACAATATACCAGACAGGTCATGTGAACCACAAAACGTTAATCAAAATTCAACCATTTTGAATCATCATTTACTATACGACCGTATCATCATAGATGCGGTTACATTTTTTTAAGTTGTAGCGGAATATTAAGCAAGCGTTTTCCAGCCTTTGAGGAATATCTTTGTCTTTGTTTAATTTTTCAGGCCAATTAACTATATCACCATAATTTGAGTTTAACGTCAGCCCTAAGAATATCCCAATGAAAATATCATGCTTTTAATTTACAGTAATTTACAAGATTTTTGTATTATGTTAGAAACATGCCTTTGGAATCTTAGATTAACGTCAAGGTGCCTACATTTTTACAATACACACTAGACCACAACACTTCGCCATTGAGAGTTGGAGAAAAAACTGGGTTATATATGATTAATTGTCTGTGCTTACCAAACATAAGTAACCCAGTTCTGGAAAGTTCCCAGTTCATTTAAAATGAGTCCATGGGCATTAGACACAAAAGAAATAGTATCCAAGTCATGATTTATATTTTGTACAGTTAAATCAAGGAAAAAGTGAAGAAGTTGGTAGTGTGGTGGTGATTTTGTGGGATCACCAGGTAGTGGGTAAACCACCCATGAATGGAGGCACAGTCGGGCTACTTGGTATTAATTTATTTAACACAGTACATTATTACATCGGTACACCTGACATTGTGTATTCATTTATGCCAGAATGGTAAACAGAATAAGGTTAATTTGGGTAATATGGCACTACAGTAGTCTTCAGCATATTGGTGTGAATCAACATGCTGTAAGTATTTAGGAAAGTCAGCCGTGAAAACATAAAATAGTAAGGGACCGGATATACTACCTTGTGGTACACCTTTCTTTGCGTTGAGCCATTCAGAAAATCTATTATTGATTACTTTTTGGCGCCTATTATAGAGATAATTCGCAAAACATTTTAACGGTATATCACAAAATCCGAAGTATTTTAATTTCAACCACAACGTAGTCTAGTGTCAAATGCTTTACTATACTCTAAGAGGACTAAACAACTATTTTGATCATTATCTCTAGCTCTATATAATTCATCAGTGACATGTTGTAAGTCTGTTATAAGGTTATCTCGGAACCCAGACTGAGTCAGAGGTAGTATATTGGTGTTATTTAAAAAGGCAGAAGCTGTTCATAAATAATTGTTTCTAGTATTTTTGATACAGTAGGCATATTTAATAAGTAGGCATATACTAATAGGCCTAAAATCAGAGATTTGAGTAGTACTGGTGTTCTTAGGCACAGGAAAAGCGTAGGCATATTTCCATGGATTGGGAAACGTGCCTTAAACATTTATTGTTTAAAAAAGTGAGATGTTTACTTAAATGAGGGAGAATTGGAGGTCAATTTTGAGGTCAATTTCATCCAAACTTTTAGCGGTTAATTTAATAGCATTAAACAGGTTTTCCACCATATCAACAGAAACCCATGAAATGATGAATTCATTAGATAGCCCCGGGAAAAATATCTATTCTTAATAAATATTAGTTTGCTAATTACCTTTGCAGGTAGGTAATTAATATCAGATGTATATTAAATATACGTCGCAAAATACTGAAATTTTTTTTTTTTATAACTCGGTAACCCAAAATGTCAGATGAAATAACTCTAAACATCGCGATTGTAGTAACAAAGGGATTATTTTTTTTATAAAAATTTGTCCTGCTTGCGTGCTTGTTTAAATCACGATATTGTCTGTCAAAATTGGTTTCAGATAAAAAAAAAATAAGTAGTATATATTTTATTATATACCTATACGTGTATCAGATAATGCAAATTGTTCGTTGTCATCCCTACGACCTTCCAATCCATTTGTGAGCATTTATTTATAGTTTTGTAAATGTTTCATATTACAGTACAGTTACGTATTGGAAATTGTTTTATTTACGCATTGCAAGATATTCAATTACGTATTGGAAAATATTCTATTCTAAATAAATTGTAGTAACATAATGTTGATGTTTCTTATAGCCAACTATAACATCTTGTTATTTCTGTTGTTTCAGAGACTGAGTAACGACCACATATGTTACTTCCTTTACCAAATCCTTCGAGGGCTGAAATATATACACTCGGCGAACGTACTTCATAGGGACTTGAAACCTAGCAACCTACTTTTAAACACCACCTGCGATCTTAAAGTAAGTATGGGTTATTGTTATTAACCTAGAACTGAGCGTTTGCTGTCTTCAAAGGGCCTGATTGAGCGGTGTGTGGCTCGGGTGAAAAGATTTTTTCTTGGGGAGGTCATAGCATTTCCGCTTGAGAAAATAAATTACCGCGTGCCTGATAAATGAGAGAACTTGGAAAGTGCCTCGACATATATTGGAAAAGTTTAAGAGTATGTATACAAGGTGATTTACCATTAATAAAACTAGCGAGATGGACAATAGGTCATGTTAAGTGGGATTAATTGCTTTGGGAAAACGTATTGGGACTCTTGGGGATAACTAGATACAGAATATAATTTCTTCGATTGCTAATTTTACCTATTTGGTCTCACGAAAAATTCCCATAAATAATTATTATATCCAGGACTTCAGGTAATAAGTAGATGCATGCAAGTCATTGCCAGTAGATGCATAAGTAGATGTCTTCGATTACTTGTTTGTAGTTTTCTACTATTTTGTATATAGTCTATTATTTGCCCTCGTGAAAAATTCCAATAAATAATTATTAGATCGAGGACTTCAGGTAATAAGTAGATGCATGCAAGTCATTGCCAGTAGATGCATAAGTAGATGTCTTCGATTACTTGTTTGTAGTTTTCTACTATTTTGTAGATAGTCTATTATTTGCCCTCGTGAAAAATTCCAATAAATAATTATTAGATCGAGGACTTCAGGTAATAAGTAGATGCATGCAAGTCATTGCCAGTAGATGCATAAGTAGATGTCTTCGATTACTTGTTTGTAGTTTTCTACTATTTTGTAGATAGTCTATTATTTGCCCTCGTGAAAAATTCCAATAAATAATTATTAGATCGAGGACTTCAGGTAATAAGTAGATGCATGCAAGTCATTGCCAGTAGATGCATAAGTAGATGTCTTCGATTACTTGTTTGTAGTTTTCTACTATTTTGTAGATAGTCTATTATTTGCCCTCGTGAAAAATTCCAATAAATAATTATTAGATCGAGGACTTCAGGTAATAAGTAGATGCATGCAAGTCATTGCCAGTAGATGCATAAGTAGATGTCTTCGATTACTTGTTTGTAGTTTTCTACTATTTTGTAGATAGTCTATTATTTGCCCTCGTGAAAAATTCCAATAAATATTTATTAGATCGAGGACTTCAGGTAATAAGTGCAGTTCATCTCAATAAGACAGTCTTCGCAGGTTAAATAGAGAGTACTCAAGTACTTCGCAGGTGAGATAGAGATAAACAAGGCGGCAGCTGTTCAACTAAGTAGCGGTTTTGTTTTGAGCAGCGAGTAGCGGTGGGTGTGTTTCTTGAAAAACTTACGTATTTTTTAATTTCTTATATGTACGTGATATACTGTATATTATATGCAGAATATAATTAGTATCTTCTATTACTAATTTTACCGTCTACTATTTGGTCTATTCTCACGGAAAATTCTCATAAATTATTATTAGAACCAGGATCTGAGGTAATAAATAGATGCAGAATATAATTAATCAGTGTCTTCGATTACTTGTTATACCGTCTATTATTTGGTCTCACGAAAAATTGCTAGATAATTATTAGATCCAGGACTTCAGGTAATAAGTAGATGCAAAATATAATAATTAGTGTCCTCGATACTAGTTTTACCGTCTACAATTTGGGCTCACGAAAAATTCCGATATAATAATTATTAGAGCTAGTACTTCAGGTAATAAGTAGATGTAGAATCATGAATAATCCCCATAAATAATTATTTATTAGATCGAGGGATTCGGGTAATAAGTACAGTTGATCTCTTAAATATAACAAATTAAATGAAATTCACGGGGCGCTGACAGTCTTCGCATGTTAGATAGAGAGCACTCAAACACTTCGCATGTTAGATAAAGTTGAACAGGGCTGCAACTGTTCGACGAAGTATCGGTTTTGTTTTGAGTAGCGAGTCGGTGTATGTGATAAAAAACAAACGGATTTTTTTAATTTCTTATATATCCGTTATGTACTGTATATTGTATGCAGAATATAATTAGTGTCTTCGATTACTAGTTTTACCATCTACTATTTGGTCTCACGAAAAATTCCCATCAAATATTTTAGATCCAGGTCTTCAGGTAGGTAATAAGTAGATAAAAGAATATAATTAGTGTCTTCGATTACTAATTTTACCGTTTATTGTTTGGTCTGACGAAAAATTCTCATAAATAATTATTAGATCCAAGACTTAAGGTAACAAGTAAATGCAGAATATAATGAGTGTCTTCATTACTAGTTTTACCATCTTCTATTTAGTCTCACAAAAAAAATCCACAAATAATTCTTATTGGCGAGTTCGTTGTCTAAATGGTAACAACTATTAAGTAGTCAACGGTAATAAATATCAAACGAAGCAAAATTCTACTTGCATACTATTTTGCAATACACGGATATTAAGCAGAGCATTTACTATACCGTTTTGAAATTACAATGCATAAAAAAATATTAATTTATGTTACACTATTAAGTGAAACGAGAGGACTTTGGTTGATTTATTAATAAAATTTTAATTAACATGAAAATGAATAGAATACATAATATTTTAAAATTCAATTAAAGCCTCAAAATCTGAAACGTTTGTAACAGAAGCTTCATGAATGTCTTCGGTAATTAATTAAATGTGACATAAAAATTAATTGTTACTTGTGTGAGAAAAAGGGGGCTTACAAAGACTATTCATTAAACTTCAGCACTGAATTAATTTTTAATTTATTGTACAGAAAACCCAGTTCAGAAATTAAAACTCATAGCAGCGTCGAAATCTGACCTGTAAATTAATTAATTGATAAATTTTAATGCGGTACTAAAAGAGATTATCTGGTTTCTATTTGTAAATGGGTTTTCGTTGCAATTACTTGGATTTTGTACGGGCAGCAAAACATTGTAAATTACAAATCGCATGTGATATTGAATAACAATTATTAGTTCTGTGTAAATGTCCGGAGACCGGAAATCAATGATCCTACAAAATGGAAACTCGAGGGTAAACTACAAAACAAATGAGAGTGGAGAACTAGCTGCAATTAAATTCAGTTTAGTACTAAAATTTGTGCGCAAACAGCTCTTAATTAAACAGGAATGAGTAAATGTTTTCGACGAGTAGGTAAATTTAAAAAAATAACACTGTGTTGCACTGTTGGTAAGTACTGGATTTCAATTTTTAGATTACTTTGAGAGCCTAATGGTCCGAAAAATCAAAGGTTACTCAGGTTTTTAAAATGGCCTGGATATTTCAAATATTTTTTGTTATTTGATGTGACAAATCAAGGCGGAATTTTTTTTATTTAATAGGAACTTTGAATATGAATACGAGCATATATTTGGCATTATTTTGATTATCCCGGTAGATGAAATAGCTCATAATATATCCCAAATTTTTTCAATTATAATTGCACACGAGGTTTTTTATTTCACCGGATAAATTTGGACTGTTTAATGATAATCTGTTGCCTAGCAATTAGACGAGAAAAACTGTCAACTATTAAAAGCACGACACCGAAGATGGGTAGTTTTTAGGTTGACAGTTTTTCAAGACAAACTGCTAAAAGAAACAGTTTAGAATTTAAGCAACACAATTGGGCAGGACAATTTAATGCAAAGAAATTTAGAAACATATGAACGCAAACTTTATTTATAAAACACTAAATATAAACACATTTTTATTTGAGCATACAATTTATTATTAAACACGCCGATATTGAAATGCATACAAGGAATACTAATGTCGCTACAGGTGCCACGGCTAATCGTTTCTATAGTAGATGTTGAAGTTTGTTCTTTTTCCAAACGAATCGATTTAATAATGTTCGAATGATACTATTTGTCAACTTGTAAGTATGGATTTATTGATGATGATTTGATGTCCTGTTATTTTCGATTTGATTGAATTGTAATTTTAACACGTTTGACATCTATACCAATGCGTTGTGCTGAGCATTTAGTCCATTTGAAAATTTCATTAATTCCAATCGGCACATTTTTATAAGAGAGATATTTTTCTTTCAAAAAGGATTTGGTGGAAAAAATACTCTGTCCAATGTTTTAGAAGTGCCTCGTTTTTCCATCAACTTTTTAAATAAGCGTACTGGGCTACCATCCTTTTATATTAGCAGTTTTATATTAGTAGTAGTTCCTTTTATATAGTCCTTTCGGTTCATTTTCCTCATATAATCTGGCCATTGCAAATAATTCACGTTTATTAAGAGCTGATTTAATGTTTAGCATTCCGTGCTTAAACTGTACGTCGGTAAAAGGGTTAAATACAATATTGAATTCTTTATAATATTTACTTTGTAGCATTTACGGGGTGGTATTCCAAATTGTTTTAACTACCGCTTCTTTGTAGTCTTTTCCGTCACATTTTCGCATATTAATAAAAGACCGATCTTGCAATATTATTATATTCAATTTCTCGATGGTATGGTATGATGGTAAGTACCTGTTTCAAATTTATATCCTATCGCGGCGAAAATTGTCGCCATATTGATGATTGAGTCGCAACTGGTATACAGGTATTAACAATTTGACTAATTTTGTTGTTCGTAGACTCACCGAAGCGACTCTGTTAGTGTTTAATAATTCAACAAGTTGTTGATAAAAATGTGAAACTATTTATTTTGACAGCGGACACCGCGATAATTGATTAAAAAAAGTGTATGTACTTTGATTATGTTTTTTAAACTTAAAACAGAACTTTATTGAACTATATTTAATGCAAAAATAGGTTCTTTATTGCTCTAATGCAATAAAGTTTCTCTCTCATGACATGCCTAAATTAAACATTTTTTGGTTTTTGCATGAACGTAGAAAAAATATTGTATGCAACTCGTACAAAAAGTGTTTATCGCACTCGACGTGCTGTCCCGCAATTTCACGTCGCGTGCAATAAATATTTACTTTTTGCAATTCTTGCATAAATAACTATTTTTATTACTCTGGATAGCACATATATGCAATTGTTCATTATTATTATATGTACATTTGTTTTTCAGATATGTGATTTTGGATTGGCGAGGGTAGCGGATCCAGACCACGATCATACAGGGTTTCTCACAGAATATGTGGCAACAAGATGGTACAGGGCACCTGAAATTATGCTTAATTCAAAGGTAAGTTTCAAGCTTCAAGTTTATTTTTATATATTTATTATGTGATTTTGATTATTTTATTTGTTAATTTTTATTCACCAAATTTACCACAGAATTATTAAAAGCCACTACATAAATTACACTATAATAAATTACGTTTTAAATTTCTACACATATATTTTATATTCAATCAGATTGATGTAAAAACAGTTAAACTACACAATATGTTATTAAATTCATGGTTAACAGAAATGTCAACCAAATATTTATCTCGGCACTAATGCATGAAATATTTATCTTTATAAATATTTATATTTATTTTCTTTGCATAAGTAAAATACGAATGTTAGTTCTTTAGTATTTATGATGTTGGCAACGCTTGACAACTATATAAAAATATATAAGTATTTATTTAAACTGTTTATAAGTCTAAATATTGCCCAAAACTGGCGTCCAATATTCACTATGACGGATTTAAGTGCGAAATCACTATTTTTTAAACGGTTTTATTTAGCTTGACTTAGTATATTTGTCGGTTGTTTCAAATCTTGCAACAGCTTTTTCAACTACTTCCCGCTGAGCTAGAGACTTAAAATTTCGTTGTTGTATGTATGTATGTAGTGTTCCAGTGACAATACAATTTAGTATTTTTTTATTGCAAAAAAAATCAAAATGGCGGATCCAAAATGGCGGACTTTCCTATTTATGAACCGATTTGTCTCAAACTTGAAACTTTGCGGTGTTTATGATCACTCAATATGATTTTTACTCAAACTTAGAAAAATCAAAATGGTGGATCCAAAATGGCAGTTCATAAATATCCTATTCATGAACCGATTTGTCTCAAACTTGAAACTTTGCGGTGTTTAAGGTCACTCAATACAATTTTGCCTCAAACTTCGTAAAATAAAAATGGCGGACTATCCTATTTATGAACCGATTTGTCTCAGACTTGAAACTTCCCGGTGTCTAAGGTCACTCAATACAATATTGGACTCAAATTTTAAGAAAACAGAATGGCGGACTATCATATTTATATAAACCGATTTGTCTTAAACTTGAAACTTTACGGTGTTTATGGTCACTCGTTACAATTTTTGATTCAAACTTCAAAAATCAAAATGGCGAATGCAAAATGGCGGACTATCGGATTTATTAACCGATTTGTCTCAAACTTGGCACTTAGGGTTGTTTAAGGTTACCGGGCGGATTTGGTTGTTTTTAACGAGTTCCATGCATTATACTTGGTGACGAGGATTTTATGATGGAAAGAGGAGGTGGACAGTGGAACTTAAAAAAACTAAAAACTACAAAATGAAAATAGGTAAAAAAACTTTTAACTCAAACGGTTTTATTTTAAATCATCAGTTCTGCTGTACTAAAAACTACAAAATAATTAGGACACAAACCTGGACCTTCTTGAGATTCTGACGTTTGGTAAGAAATAAAAACGTAAAAACCATTATTTCAAATGCGCTCCACGTTTTTATTTCTTACCGCCAAACGTCAGCATCTCATGAAAGTCCAGGTTTGTGTCCTACTTCTCTTTACCGCTTTACCGCTTTGTTTTATTGTCATAGGCAACAGGGTAAAAAGGTGTGCCAATAGCTACAAATAAAATCACTAGAAATTGCCAAAAATATACATAAATGACCTTGGTATTTCGAACGTGTCCTATTTTTTTCATAGAATTGCATGTAGAAAGACATGATATTTATGATTGTGTAAAGGGGCTTTTTATGAAAGGTACCTACGCCTACTAACTATAACTTGATTGGTCATTCAAGAGTCGACGCTAGCGCCAAAAGAACGACATGGGGCACCATAAAGTTGAATAGACGTCCCTCTTAATAACCTACGAGTTATTTGTGACATTCGCTATTCTTTCTATTTCTTGTAACGCCTTGTAGCCAACGATGAGTTTGCCTTGTGGCATATGCATTGGGTTGGTTTCAATGCATAGATGTTTGAGAGCATATTTGCTATTGTGTGGGTGCGACAGACAAAATTCGCGTCAAAATCGGATACCGTAAATTTTCACTTATGTATTTTTATTATTTCACCAATTTCTGTTATCACGATAAAATTTGATTGCATTTTCAATTACCTACTCACTGTTTTGTTCTTATGGGAATATTTTATTTCTAATAATTATTCTCTGTGAAGCAATGAGACTCACTCACAAAATTTAACCGCCGTCAAATGCTAGTGCGCCCAGGATTACCAGACATTGTTGTGGCTCGAATAACGCCGCTTTCGGTAAAAGCTTCGATGCGGCACTATAAAAAGCGTGATATTCTAGCGCCTCGCAACATTTGCTGGAAGTGAAGCGGAAAACCCAACACCGGGAAATACATGGTAATTGGCAGAGCGCTCTCCGCCGGAATGTTATGAAATGCCATCGACGCCGCGGAAAACTGCATCTAATTTAAACATATTTGCTTTCCCCAGGGCTACACGAAATCGATAGATATTTGGTCCGTGGGATGCATTTTGGCGGAAATGGTGGCCAACAGGCCGATTTTTCCGGGTAAACATTACTTAGATCAATTGAATCACATACTTGGGGTCCTCGGTTCGCCTTCGCAGGAAGATCTTGACTGCATCATTAACGAAAAAGTAAGTATAAAAGACACAACAATAATTACTGTTGGCGTGGCCATATTCAACATTTATTATGATTTTTGTTCTTGATATCTTCCTATTAGTTTATTATTTTTGTTTCTTACTAATTTCATTTGTTATTGTGGTATTTTGTAATTTATAGTTTTATTGGACTAAAAAAATGTATTATTTTATTAAAGTGCATTATATTATGAGTCTTTAGATTTTAGAGAAAACAAGAACAATGGCAATACTTATCATAATTCATAATGACAGCGTACTTTACTGTTTCACAGAATAATAACCACTCTAAAAGGGATGTGAATATCATTTTCTTTGTTTGTGAGCAAACTATCAATTTTTCAAGAGACAAAAAGTTGCAGATTGAAGCCATCTTTGCATATCGAATTTTTAAATAAAGAAATGTCCAAGCTTTAAAATTCTGATGAAAAATATTTCTTTGCCGCGGTTTTAAAAATTCAAAATAAACATCAGCAGGCATAGATGGCGTCGCTGGAAAAGAACTGAGAGCAATGAGTAACAATATCTGTACACCATTATCGTATATCATTAATAAATCATTTATTTATTTATTTATTAATTTATCATTTATTCGTTAGTTTTACGCGGGCTATAAAAAAATTAAATAAAAAACCAGGTCTGTATTTAAAAAAAAATGGGTGAGACAAAATGCCATAATGTAAATTTTATGACGACAGGTTATGGAACTTCATCTACAACAAAAACTTTAAATTTTTTTTATATCTTAACGCTATACGTAAAAGACGAAAATGAGCTTTTCCCTATTTTGTCGAATATCTCCGAAACTCGTCGAAGTATTTTGAACTTTTATGGACCATTTTTTACCCATCAAAACAGGAAACTTTTTTCCCATTTAACGAACTTTGCATCTATTGCGGTTCCCGAGTTCTCTGTATACGCAAATTAAATCCAGGCCACCCTGTATATCAGGGTTACAAGAACAACTGAACAAATGACAAACTGTCATTTTATCAGTGAAAGGCATTTGAACGCCAAATATCATTCTTGTAAATTCTTCCATAATGGAGAAAGTACATTGAAACATTTTGCCTAGCTTTAGAGGGCTGTAACATGGAGGGAAAGGGGTTTTGAATTTTTTTTTTACTGAAGACACCCTTAATTATGGCTGAAAACCACGCCTTAAAATATTTCGCATCAATTTTGAATACCGAGATATTTATTTTTCTGGACTTTATTTGTAATAATGTAAGTAATGTTTGATATGTCCTTGATAGGCACGAAGTTACCTGCAGTCTTTGCCGTACAAACCGAAAGTTCCCTGGGTAAAGTTATATCCAAATGCAGATCCAAAAGCCCTAGATCTTCTGGACAAGATGCTGACTTTCAACCCACATAAGAGGATAGTAGTGGAAGATGCCTTAGCGCATCCTTATCTAGAACAGTATTATGATCCCGCTGATGAGGTAAGGCAATATAGTTTCATGATATAATATTATATTTTACTCGCCATTTTCAAACATTTGACCGGTGCTTGGCTCATTTGCCATGTTGGTTGTTAGAAATAATTAACAAATTACTTGACTATACTATAATATACTCGTATGCGATCCAATCAATGACTAAGTCATAACTTCTAAGCAATTCTGCAATTTTCAACATCGACGATTTCACTTCGGGTACAAAAAACATTTACTTTTTGCATTTGTTGCATAACTAACTATTTGTCAATCACTTTATTCTTATTTTAAACTTAGTAAAAAACATTTATTATATTCAGTTAAACATTATTTTTTACTTTTTAGTACGCTTAGTTTAGTAGACTGCTTACACAATAATCTGTTACTTACCCAGGTTCTGACATATTTTTTTGTTGTACCTGATGCAACTCTCTCGCAGTTCAGTTGAATATGTTCAATAAAGAAGTGAGTGTAGAAATGAGGGTCAAAAGGGACATGTTAGTTTTTTCAAACCATAACTCATTTTTTACTTATTAGTTTGGTTGGCTATAAAATCTTTTTTTTTGTTTTTTTTTTACTTTTCAGTTCGGTTTCTATTGAAAGCGTGTTTGTTTTCATATGTTGATTAGTTTTACTTTCTGCTATGAAAAAGATAAATTCTTGTGCTGTGTGATCCAATATTTAATGTATGTATGTAACTTTCATTCTATATTATGGCGAATGCGCCGTGGTGAGATTTTTTTTATATCCTGGTTTTAGATTATTCTAGTGAGGACATTAGGTCAAGGTTTTCAAATTATTGTATTGTCATCGGTCCTTGTTAAGTGTGCAAAGGTTCAGTTTAGTTTGACGTTTTGAAGTGGGTGAATATCTCTTTCAAAGATTCTGTTACATACATACATAAAGGTGAAGCTAATATAAGCCAAAAAATTATATAATTGGTCTTCGATATATTATGAGATATTTTAAACAACTATTAATAGCAGTGGCGGCGTGAGTATTTTTATTAACATAGATTGAAATATATTTGAAACTCCACTGGTTTCATCCGCTATTACAGACAAGTAGTCCGCTTTTTCTATTTCTTTATAAATTCCTTTTTGGTACACACTAAACATTCTTTGCATAATTTTTTACGTACCCATAAAAGCTGTTGCTCTTTCTAACTGTGCAATTTGATGTGTTGTCGATATGCACTGTCCAATTGAGCCTTAATATTTACAGTTCCTAAATGTGGAAACGTTTTACATGTCTTGTTAACAAGACGTGTTTCTAGTTCGCTCGTATAAGTGATTTAAATCAGTGATGTCTATATTTGTTCATGATTCTTCTTCTCCAAATAAAATGCGCTTTTTTGTTTTCCATGCCTCTTATTTGCAAGAGAATAATATGGACAAAGTATACAACCACAAATCCACATATATTCATTGTAGTATATTTCCGAATTGAATATTCCATTACAAGTTCCTTTTTTAGTAGTTTTATAGTAGTTTATAGTCTTTATAAAATACTATCTCTTTGATTAACCAAGGTAATGCACATACACACACTACTAAGTGCACAGCCTATTTATTTTTTAAATGCTTTCTCCATTGATTGATACATGAACTAAAAAATAAACATTAATGTTTTATATTTAACATGTCTAAGACTGTTTTCTTTTAGCCTGTTGCGGAGACTCCGTTTAGATTTGACACGGAGTTGGATGATTTGCCAAAGGATGACCTAAAACGGTTAATTTTTGAGGAAACGCTGCTGTATAAACAACGGCAGCATAC
This sequence comes from Tetropium fuscum, assembly GCA_964058915.1. Classification (NCBI taxonomy): domain Eukaryota; kingdom Metazoa; phylum Arthropoda; class Insecta; order Coleoptera; family Cerambycidae; genus Tetropium; species Tetropium fuscum. The sequence continues at coordinate 273,657 of CAXKVY010001819.1, read as the reverse complement.
GGACACTCACCAAGCGATGGCTACATCATAGTTATTTGAGATAAGTGTGTAAAGAGTGATTTAAATTGTTACGTTTAGGTTCCATTTAAAAGATATCTTTTATCATTCGGTGAAGGCAAAATTAAGCTTTGTTGGTTTATAGATTTTTAAAATTATAGTATTGCTTTTTTATAATGTTATGTTTCATGAATACGGGGCATTCTGTTTACCTGAATATTAGGAATGCAGCAGGTAGGCGGAGAGTCATGTATTAATTGTATATGTCTAGTTGATTATATTGTGTAATTATTATATTGTGTAAATATTGTTTTATTAAATTAATTTTTATGTGAAAGTACAGGATTCAATAGTTTATAGGTTAAGTGAACACAAAAAGCAGATATCTATTTTTGAAATATTAGTTTTTCTAAAATAAGTAAAATATGGTTGTGTCAAAATGCATTAACGTTAATTCTACATACACCTCATTACTAATATCAATTTAATTACGTATTTAATGGTGCCATTCCAAAACTAAAATCTACAACTAGCTTTTATTTCTCTTCACTCGTGGTACACTTTTAATTTTGCAAAATTATGACGGCTCGTAAAACATGTTTTTAATATTTCAGTTTATTTCTCAACGTAAACAATTAGGCAGGTCACCTAGAAATAAATTTGTTACAAGTTGGTATTTTCTTATTATTTTTTGAGCCGTTTTTAAAACATTAAATGTCTACATTTTTACCAAATAAATTCAAGGTAAATTAGAGATCATTATTAGTAGGGGTGGGGTGTCAGATAAAAAATGGGGTGTTGCGCTTTGTACGGGACCCGTTGAATAGGCTTCAATGAAAGATCTTAACATAATAGTAAGCCATTAAAAATTTTACAATAAGAAAGATACATGTCATGGTTTTTTCTTGCAAAATAATTTTGAAAATGGCACTTTGTCACTCTTACGGAAGGATTATGTATACCAAAACATTTTCCCTGCAATATTGTGCCAAAGTTAAAAAATGCGAAAAAATTAAAATATGAAAAGATAGGACATTTTTTTCTAAATTCGTTGAAATTGGAGTTTTTCATAGCCATTAGAATGCTTAACAAAATTTGAATATGGCTACCTATTTCAAAATTGTTAAGTTGAAATTTTGGACCGCTCCCCAGCTTGTCGCAACTTACAGATCTTGATGAAAACTATTGCAATCGGTAGGTACTAACAGTATCTTACAGCATGCCAATTTTCAACTTACGAGATATGCAACAAACTGCATTCGATTGCGCTGATTTTTGCATGAATTACAATGAAGACAAAAATGTTTACTGTAGTACCAATAAAAGGCGAGATAGGAGACATTCACTTTTCAACACGTAGCAGCCATTCTAATTAACCTGACTGGTAATAAGTAGAAAGCTTAAGCTATACAGAGTGTCCCATGGTGATGAAACATTAGACATATTTCAAAGACTACTTCGATTTTAATTTTGAAAATTTGGGCAATAATGTTTTCGAACATTCCCTTCTCAACTAAAATAACGGCATCCACCTAACGTTTCGGTTATATCGAAAGGTGACGTCATCTTTGTTATTTTAAATGGAACACCTTTTATATTAATACATGTTTGGATTCTACGTCAATTTTTTAGGTGAACTTTCATAAGGGTTTCCTATTCTTAAAGTTAACCGTTTTTGATATATATAATTTTTTCAATAAAAAAAATTAAAAAAGCACTGCCTAATTCAAAAAGATGTGTATTTTACAATAATAAAGCTAGAACGATCAAATTTATAGCGGACATATCTAAAAGTCTAAGGTTTCCTCCATAATTTCAAAATGACTTAATTTCATACAGGGTGGTAGAAATTTAATGCCGAATTTAATCAACTTTAAACCATCTTAAGTTATATTTTTGTAAAAGGAACACAATTATTTTATTTGAGAATATCGCTATGCAATACTCCTATTTTAACTAATTCAGAAAAATTGTTCCTCTATTTTATCGTATGTTTGTTTTTTCGCATTTTTTAAATTGGCACTAAATATGGCAGCGAAAAAAGTTTTGCAATTTTTTAAAATTCTTAATCCTTACGTAAAATATTTTGCAATAAAAATCCATGACTCGTATCTCACTCATGGTAACATTTTTAACCCCATTCTATATACGCTAAGATTTTTCATTCAAGTCTTGTTTCAACGGATATTTCAACAGTTCCGTTGAAAGTCCAGATACACGTTTTTTTTTTCTGGCACACCTACTATTAGTTTTTGAGCCGTTCTTGAAAAATTAAATGTACATTTTTTACCAAAGAGATTCAAGGTAAATTAGAAATTCATTATATCATAGGTTAACTGTTACTAATATTTTACAAACAGTATTTTTTAAATTCGTCTGATTTCGTGACATATCTTTCTACTTTTAATAAACACTTTTTGATAGTTTAAAAGATGAACCTAGTCCTTTTGACTAATATTAATGTTCTGAAAATTATCGTATAGCTAAGGAACAAAAAGTATTTGATTTTTTATTAAGTATTATTTAATATTAACTGAAGTTGCTGGGGGTTATTAAAATCTGTATGCAGAAATGTCGAAAATTGATGTTTTCAATTATATTACGATCACTTGATCTTCATAAAATATAGCGGATTAAGCTGCATAGTAACGCAGGTTAACACAATCTCATAGGAAATATTGTCGCGGTTGCGTAAAAATTACATGAAAATCAGTGTTGCCGTTTTTCTAATAGCAATTAATCATATCCAAACCATCAACAACGGATATATAAAAGGTTTATAAATAGGATATAAAAGGTTTATAATTTTTTATATTTATTTTTACGGTGCCTCAGCAGTTGTAAATGATGCAAGGGTGAAGTGAAGTAGGAAGACTGGTGTAAAAGTATGTTGCTTTTAATGAAGATGGTGCTTCGCTCGCGCATGGTGATTTCACCAGTTTATTCTGATGGTGTTTTAAAATCTGTACTCAAAGCTATCCGTTCTCATATGTATTGCTCGTAGGGGTTGTATTTTGTTTTTGTAGTACGAAGGTTTGGGAAAGATGGGTAGTATTCTACGTTAGTCTTGTTAGTTTACAAAAGCAGTAGGCAATTAAGCATTGAGTGTACGTAATCCTTATTCTATGATAATGTGGTCGTTTCAGCCTTTTTATTTCTGGTTTATTTTTTAAGCATACTCATTCTATTTTGATTTTCTATATTTGCGCAATGATTTTGGGCACTTTCAAATTTGTTTTAATTTCACGTCATATTGAAAATGCGTTTCTAATTTTAAAAAACAATTTCAAGATGACTTCCGTTGACAAATTGACAGATGTCAGCTCTAATAATCTTGAAATAGCTTCTTGAAATTTACAGTTTTGGTTCAAAAGACTGTTTAAAAGACTTTATTTGTCAAAATAAATGTACTTACAAAATAATGGACTTACGGTTGATTTTGCATTATGCTGTGAATAGGAAAGCACTGCGCGCTCTCCGCCTTCTAAAAAATGGTTGAGTATATAAAAAAAATTTTGGGTCAAAAGTTAATAAATGCAAATGGCATTAAAACTATAAGAGGCCAGATATTTGAAAAAAAAAAATATTTGTTGACCTTGACCTTGAGAGTGCGATTTTATGAGACTTTTGAGACAACTTTTAGGACACCAAAATAAAGGTTTATAGGTACATGTTTACAGCAATAAGCTCTCTAATAATCTCTCATTCCGAGGTGACCCTCTTTTTTGGCTTAAATGATAGGGCTACTAGTGCCTGAAACTGATTTGATTATCAGATCTTATGTAACTTTAATTATTTATAGTTAACCAAAATAAATGCATTTTTTTCTCACTCTACAAATTCGACTTCATTGTAAAAATCATGTATTGGAGGATATCTTTAAGAATTTTCCGTGGGACTTGTGTTAACCTGTCGGCATTTCCAAGACACATGTAAATGTTATGCTCAAGTGAATGATATTAAATTAAATATAACCCTGTCATTGATTCCTTTTCTAATTTGAATACGTCGATCGCACATGTGAATAACAATATCAAAATATTGAACGCTATTTAAGCTAGCACTTTTACAAAATAGGTGTAATAATAAAAGTACATAATATTTTATCTGTGATTATTCACTTATTCATTTTTAATGGTAATCTTGTTGTACCTCCTCGTAGTAGTTTTAAGATCATTTTTAATTTATTTACTGAATGTGTCATGTTCCCAAAGTGATCTGTGTAATAACTGTTTTATTAATAATTAAATAAAACGCGTTGTATACTGGGTTTGTGAAAATTATGAAACAATTTTAACTAAATAACAATTATTCTAAAACAGTGATTCTAAATGATGAGGACCTTGTACTTTAAATAAACTGCAAAATGATTTTGGGCATCTCAGTATTACCAGTTTTGCATAGAGATGTGAGCCAAGGGACACGGGAGGCGCTTAGTGTTTGGTACAGCAGTTGAAACACTTTTTTTTATATTCCACTCATCACAATATTGCCCTAAACTCATGCCACATGTCACCTACTTAACTGTCCAATTTAATTTCTATTTTATTGAGAAGTATGTTGTTCGAAAATTGTACATACTGAAACAGTCCAAAATCATTAACTGTAATAATGGAATTAAACGGTTTATCCAAGCTAAGCTATTTTCAAACTTGTGTCTTTAGGACACAATGGGCAATATTTGAATTTTCTCGTAAATTGATCACTGTGATTGTAGAAGCATCCCTGGTATAACAAACATTATTTTTATATAATACAAGAATATCAATGCAAGATAAGTAAGTATAGTCGAGTTAAAAGTTTAGCAATGATGTGGTTGTTATAATAAAGGCCTAAAACTTTTCTTTCTATGAATGTTGTTATATAATATACTGTTATAGTGTGTTACATTCTTATAGTCATCAAATTATGTAGTTCTTGATAAGTGTACAATAAAAAATTTCCTGATATCTATTAATGTGTTTTATTATCTTCCCTAAGAAATTTTGGTACTTTTACTATTTATGCATGTCACCGATTTTCCTGATTTTCTACACTTAATATTTTTTGTAGCAGATTGCAAAATGGTAAATTATTCAATGACCTTTTAATGATGGGTATTAAGACATGAGCATGAGAATTAGCATAATAAATGCGAGTGTCTTACTAGCCATTAAATGTGAGTTGCCTACACTATTTTTTCTACGACCAGTCATTATAAAACAAAAATTAACACTTTATTTCTAAAATTTATTAATCATATATAGGTATTACAATTTAGAAAATATTATGGAAACCGTTATAAATAGAACACAGAAATTAAAGTTATTATTTTTTATTTATTGTTACATTTTGGATGGTACAGTTATTAAAGTTAGATGGTAAATGTTATGTATCTGTGGCATTACTGGTAGTTTTATTACAATATTGGTGGCCAACATTGTTGTAGGAGTAATGTTTATTAAATTATTGGTTTCGTTGTATTCAAGTGAATTCAAAATTTTATTGGCAACGACTTTATTTTGAATCGATTCGTCAATGTAGGTTTCGGGCCACTGATTCCAATGAAATATATCACCACCAGCATTTATCAAAATTGTAGCAGAACTGCGGCGAAAGCAGTGTCTTGTATACAACTAAGGATCTGGAAGAATCAAATACGTAGCAATTTCTTTTAAACATGTGGATTGAACACGCATTTCGCCATAAGCGTTGCGCTCACAGAATACCCAAGGTGCTTTGTGGTCGATTGATTAAATTAAATAGGTTGCCTCGTAACTTACAATCCGACGGCGCCACGTCATCTTTGTATAAATATTGCTGATATAATTTATTTTATTGTCCTATCAAAAGTCTCAAAATATAATCATATAATATTAAAAAGTATTTACACTTAAAAATCACCAAATAACTCGGAAAGACACTGAGAAACATGAAAATAAACTGTAAGACGTCAAAATACAAAGATGACATCACCCCTGCTAGATCCCCCCCACAAAAGTTACGGGGCAACCTATCTAATTTAATTGATTGCTTTGTGGTTGCACCTTTATCATTTTCTCACTAAACAATACCACCTAAAAACAGAAAATGCAGTGTTTCATGTACTTACAATGAAAAGTAATATTTACTTACCTTGAACAATAAATACTTAACACCTGGGGCTTCTCCAGTTTTATTCCATTTGTAGAAAACGTTTTAGCTTTTTTTGGTCCCTCAGATTTTCTTTTCAATAAGGCCCGTAATTAGTGATATTTGGATATGTCCATTTTATGTTTAATAGACATCGTAGATGTCAAAATGGAATAATGTGTCCATGTCCATAAACTTGTGGATTTTTTTATACAGTTTTTTTATATACAGAGTTATAACCTAAATGGAACGCTGTCACTGCAGAGTTTGAAGATGAGTACCTTGCGAGTGTCAAACTAGCCACAGAATGGCAACCATACAGGCATTTCGTAGCTGTGTAATATTACTGCCGGGAATCAATTTGAAAATATATGTATCTTTATTATCTGGTCAGTCTTTGACCTTTTGACAAAATTCCTGTAACGTAGCAATCTGAAAATATTATTGGGAAACCAACTGGTTCTCTTTGACAGACCTTATGCTATGTACACGTATCTTTAAGAATAAGTGATTAAAGGATACATAGAAAATAACAGAAGCTGTGCGATTCGAACTCGTAATCTGTAGATAGATAAGCATTTTATTACAACGTGACAAAAAGAATGGTGTTTATTATAAAATGTAAAATAAAATGAATGTAAATATATGATCAGGTATAATAAAATATCAACAATGAACTAATTCAAGAACCATCGGAATATCAGTCGATTTCGAACAGATTGTTCTGTGGAGATAGGTACTAAGTTACGCGGCTCCCGCTGAAACATTCCTCCTAATGACGCGTGGCCCGCTGCAATCTTGTCTAAAGCACAATCCTTTACTGCCTATAAGCAGCTTTAAGCAATCTTTTGCTGTTTCTGTATATAATCGCTACGTGTTTTTTCGTTTTCTTACTCATTAATGCAAACTTTGTGGTTCTAAAGAGCTTCAGGATGCTTTGGTTGGTAGGAATATTTTGTCAGGAATGTGGAATGTTGTAAATGCTGTTTTTGTGGTGAAATAAAGTGTTTTATGCGTACAAGACTAGTTAACAACAACTCTTTGTGGTGTTTTTGACTTCAGTCCGTATGAATAATAATATATTTAATCTATGCTTTAATCAGAGAAGTCATTACTGTCATTAGGCGACGGAGTGTTTTGTGCAGGTGGTTTTGTGACGTGACGTATGTCAAACGTCAACAGTTTATTTTATAACCTAAAACGAAGCGTTTTGTTATCACCTTTTTTACCATAAAGATAAATGTGCCGGTGATAAGCAATTAACCATATCTGGTGCCACGCCTGTGACTTAATTATCAACAATGATCCTAAGAAAGTCTGTAAATAAATCCTTTTATTGGTTATATTGTCTGTTAAGTATACTGTTAACTTTAGTAGCCAAGGTCCAGTGTACTGGACAGTTGATTTATGCTGTAAATTGTGGCGGTGAGGCACATACAGACGCTTATGGAATCAGGTATGAAAGAGACCCGTTGAATGAAAGAATTGGTGTCGCTTCAGACTATGGCAAACGATTATTAATTGGAAGAGTGCCACCAAATGATTACATATTGTACCAGACCGAGAGATATCATACAAATACTTTCGGGTATGATATTCCCGTGATCTCAGATGGCGACTACGTTCTGGTTTTGAAGTTTTGTGAGGTTTATTTTAATGCCCCCGATCAAAAAGTGTTTGATGTTGTCCTGAATAGTGATCATACCATTGTGGCTGATTTGGATATATTCGAGAAAGTTGGAAGAGGAGTTGCTCATGATGAATACATTCCATTTAAAATTACAAAAGGTAAATCTTCAGTAGTCTATTTTACAATTTACTATTCAAATTTGGCCCTATAAAATTTCCAATTCAACCTTAATATTTTTCATTAACAAAGTGCGATAAGTTGCTGATTTTTTATACTATTTTGAAACGGAGAATATCTTGATTCTTTTAGGTCAGTTGCATGTAAATGGAGAAGAGTCGGAGATAAGAGGAGGTAAAATACGCGTAGAGTTCATAAAGGGATACAAGGACAATCCTAAAATAAATGCCATGTATGTGATAAAAGGCAAACTCGACGATGTGCCAACACTGCCACCGATTCCTGTGGAGCCAAGCCCTATTGAGCAAACAAAAGAAGAGCCTGAAATAATTCCCAAATCTAGAAGGCCCAGTGGCCCCCAGCAACCTGATCCGTATTCCTTGGATGATACCTCATCACTCATGTTGCCAATTTTCATAGCAATAGGGGCATTTATACCAGTTCTATTCTGTTTGTGCAAATTGTGATCTATTAGGTTGCATAAAAGTTTGTGATTTTTAGGTTTTATCATTTTTGTAAACAATTTAATGAGTTTTTGGCAATTTATATACAAGGTTGAGAGTGGTTAGTGGAATGAAATTTGTAGAGATGTATAATAGTATTATTGTTTTGAGTGAGCCGTACTTATAATTTATTGTTGTACTTAGATTTACTTAGGGATATTTTACAATTAATTGGTTGCGGAGTAATTGTTGCTAAGGCTTTTAATTCTGTTAACGTGAATTGTTACAGATTAAAGGCAATTATAAAAAGACTTAATAAAATACGTACTTATTTATTATATTTTACTTGTTTTTTAACTAACTACCATAAGTAGTTGTTTTATTGTACCATTCGTTCTATTCGGAGGAGTAATAGCTATGACCGGAGGCACAGAAGTCACGTGATCACATGAAGTGGATTTGTCTGCTCAAGTTGCTAATTAATAAAAATAACTTGTAACTTTTCAGGCGACATTTTACCAAAGATAATTATTCCAATAATATAAAGTAAGTATACCAACTGTATAAAATAAGCTTGCTGATTGTGTTGGGCCTATGGGCTTGTGATCATCTATGGGAACTGTACATTCTCAGATGCTTTTATTGATTTTAAACACAGGTCATCCATGTGCCGGCAAATTATTATGGTTTTGAGAGAAGTATAGGTATTAAAACATCAGCCCCAGAAATACACATATTTAATGTTTTCAATCATATATACAATTACATAGTACAGAAATAATAAATAAAATATACAGAAGTAGTATTCGTTTTGTAAACATTCATAAAAAAATATAAAATTGTATTTAGGAAGATACATAGGTATATACAGTACAGTATAACTTCGGTAATTGGAACACACGCTAATTGGACACTAAGATCCGGATATGTACTACGCTCAGACACATTTGAACAGATACTAAGTCATTCTAAAACTACAGAAGACTACGTCATTCCAAATAAAAGCACGCAAACATGCGTTGAATATAAACCAATAATATTGGACTTGACAAACCAAGCAACTGATGTCTAGCATGTGGTGAGAACAAACTGCTTACTAGTGGGTGAAATTTAGCGAGCTTACACTACTGTTTGAATTTTTTCGTTTATCCGCCATGGCTCCATTTAAAAGACCACATAAAATAATAACCTGATCGCCATGTGTATTTTATTACAGCTAGGTACATATATAAAAAATAAATACCCCCTTTATTCGGACACTTCATTTAAAAACTTTAACTGTCCAGATTATCGAAGTTGTACTGTATAATGTATATGTAAAAAGTAGGTATATATATACTGTCGTGAGCAAAAAAATAGGACAACTAAGTATTTTTTCTAATGTAAATCTGTCTCTATTTGAATAATATTTGACAACTAACTGACAATGTCACAAAAATTAAAGTTATATGTGATGTACACAACTAGATTTTAGCAAAAATACGTTATGACTTTTCTTTTTTTTCCCTCACGACTGATGTACCTATAGATATGTGGAAAGCTTCATATATAAAAACATCTTCAAAATATATATGAGCTCATAATACATAATTGTTAAGCTGAATTTAGAGTGTCGATAACGTAATCTTTACGCTTTAACGATAAGCCGTAACAAATATAAATACCAAGAAATACTAACAACCATTTATAGTACGCTGTAAGACTTAAGCCGTAAGCTATAGTCGATAAGATTTGGTTTATTCTTATTTCTTACCGATACACAGAAGAGTTTTTTGTCTCTGCTCTGCTGTGACCTGTGACCGATATCGTTACCGAATCGGGTATACTCGAGAAAGAATCGGTAAACATCGCATGAATTTAGAGATTTTGTTGTTGGTGGAACAGAGAAGGAGAGAAGTATGTCACAGAGAAACGTTTTCTGTGAATGCAAACTACCTAAATCTTACCTAAAATCCTACATTAAAAAAATTTAAATTGTTGTGACAAGTTCAAGATTTTTTAAATAGGTATTTGGTGTTCCTAGTTTAAAAAGAAGCTGCCTTAATTGTTGTTATCCAACATTTTCCTTGTGGACGAAGTTTAATCACAGAACATAATGAAAATATGGAATTAGTGCGCATGCGTAATCTCTTACGGAAAAGACACTATTCACTATAAATGGTCCGATGGCATGAGATTGGTTATGGCTTATTGCTTACGGCTTATGTCTTATGTTATCAAAACTGTAAATTCAGCTTTATAAATGCATGTCGAGCAATACTAATTTTATTTGCAATTTCTATTTTTTGCATTTTGTTCCAATGTTCTATTCGACTGCGCGACTGCGGTTTTATTGAAAATCTGATAGGTATAAGTACCTAGATCAGAAGTAGTTGTCGGAACAGAACATAATGCAATAAGATTTTAATAAGTAAATTGATTATTGAGGAATTCACAATTTTACTGACACAAAGCACAAAGGTGACAATTATTTTCCCACTCTCAATGAATAAAGTAATTTTCCATGTCTGACTCTGACAGTAATCCCAAATCCCATTGGCTCTGGCATTCTGTTTCAGGTTTTTGGGTATAAGTTTAAGGTAGGTATAAGACGTATAAGAGAGAAAACCTTGTATAAGTAAGTATAATCAATGATATACCTATATGAATGTGAATATGTCTCTGGTATAAGATAAAGCTGCCTTTAATTGATATGAAACCTATCAAAAATCAGACGGCAAAAGTGGTACTACTGTCGCTAGCCGCTTGGGCTTGTCATCAAAAACAGCTTTGTTACAGAACGGAGAAGGGCAACCAAAAACGGAGAACGTGAGAACGTTTGTAGAAACGTTTGTAGATTTCTGTACCTACTTAGGGATAAAATCCACATTTTGCACAAACCGGGACCTGCCGCCGGCGACGCCATATTGCCAAGATGGCCGTCAAAAATAATTTTTTTCAAATATCTCAAATTGTTCGTTTTTAGAAAAATATGTTGGCAGAAAAATGAAGAATATGAAATTTCCTATAAAAATTATATATTTTATGTAAAGTTTTGTGCCTAAACCGTGGGCACAAAAGTCAACGTAAATTTGAAAATGTGGGGTTAGTTTCGGCTAGAGACGTTCTGCTAACGATTTTTCGAAATTAATGTGTCTTAGAATTGCCGATAGCAATTTATTTCAAGCTCTGTACATTATACAAGTTTATCATAAAACAGTGGCGTATCCGAGGGCGTATCTTTAATTTAATGAATTTATTTAATTAAAAATTATTAATTAATAATTTATAGTATTAAGTGTTTTGGTGTTTCTGGACACTACTTCGAGTGTTATCATCGCATCAAAGGTTCCAGCCCTATCCAGTATTAATTATTAATAATTTAACTGACAATTCAACTCTACGTTTTTTACCAATGTAATTGAGCCGATGCAATAGCATATTACACTGACAATATTTACGACAAATGATAAGCAATAGAGTCTTCCAGCGACAATAACATTCATGTCAGATAAACGTAAAAAAAACTATGAATTTTATTCTTATGAAACAATCAAAGCGGTTCCAATTTGACTTATGGCATCTTTTTGTATTACTTGAAGTAGAATTTGCTACTTCTTCGCAAATTGTACTTAAACCTTTGTTACAAAACCGGTTCATTTTGAAACTTACATAAAGCGACAAGAAATTAAATTACCCATGCCAGATAAACGTGAAATAAATTATCAAAACATTTGGCATTTATTAATTATATGGGTAATATTTGATTTTCTTACAAAGTGAGTACGTTCACTTTTTTTTCACATGTTTCATTGAATTGTCGTCCGATTACAACTTGTGCTTTCAGTTTTGCTTCTAATTGCCTCTAATTCGTTGGTTTCTCCAACTTCCTCATTTGATACAATTATGTCCAGAGGCGAGTCCCAGTCATCATCGACTTGATTGAATTCGTCGAGCTCGAGCATCGCTTGACTCTCCATTACAGAAACTGCAAATTATTGTTGCTGCTTGTTGTCTTGCAGCTGCACTTGTCGGTGGTAAAGAAGCTAAGTTAAATTTACATTTTATAACTGCCCTCATAAAACCCTGGCACCGATATATATTCAGACCATTATTCTCTTTGTCTTGGGATAACCATAAAGCGCAAGAATAAATGTCAGAAATAGGTGCCGGTTCAGCCGCTTGGTTACACCGGGGTCTGAAAATAATAACTCGAATTCAATTCAAAAGCCCTTATTTCCATTATAAAATACATAAATATGCCCTCTACGACTATAGTAAACGCTCGCTGTTTAGAGAAGTTAAAGAAATATGTTCTAAATTAATCTGCTCTTGTCCTAAACTATTAACTTTACAGAAAATATGCTAAGGACATTTTTTATAGGAAATATCCTCTCTTTTGCTCTACATATTTTTTTAAATGAACAATTTTCGAGATATTTGAAAAAAAACTATTTTTGGCGGCCACCTTGGCAATATGGCGGCGCCGGCGGCATATTCTGCAAAGTTTCAAAACTTCCCGAGATAATTCCAGGTAAGACATATTTTTATTCCATAACCCAAACCAATGGTAATGGAATAAAAATAGGACTTACTTACCTTACCTAACAATATACAATAACATTTCTGGCAGCCTGGATTAATATGAACTTTAAACCAGGCTGCCAGAAATGTGTAACTGTAACTTTGCCCAAAAATAAATACAAACACATTTCAGACACTTATAACCATTAGGTATAGCAAATATATGTATACCAAGAAAAGTGGGTAGTAAATTTTTGCATTGGATTTAAAGTATCTAGACCTAGAGAAGGAGGGGCACAGGTGTCTACTTTATCACATGAGTATATTTTATATGAAAGGATTGATGATAAATATTATCTCTTTTGTATGCAAAATATATTATGGCACTAGTTTTAGCTAAATAAAACTATTTCACAATGTATTCATATTCCTGCATTGTACAATATATCAGTACGGCTCAGTTATCACTATTTGTACATACACTGATATGGCACAATATATATAGGGTGATCTTTTTTAACCTCTGGCGTGTCTCTGGAGTGAATTGGAATATCGCTTTGAAACTTGGGTCGACTGGGTTTTCGGAAAAGATCTACCACTCTGGTTATACCGGAAGTCGACTTCAACTTTGATAATTTTAATGAAACCATCCCATTTTTTGACGTTTTTGGATTCTTCATCAATATTAAGGGTAAGTTTGATAATACAACCCTATCTTGATTCTCAACTGTTTTTGAGTTATTATGATTTGTTTTTAATTTCTTGCCTGTAAATGCAAGAAATTCTTCCTTTTGTTGTTATCTTCAAAACTAAATGACATAAATTAATGATTTTTTGACATCTTCTTAACATTTTAAAGCGTTAGCAACCAGTCAGCAGAGTTATTGGAAAAAATTAAAATTGAGTCAAAACCATCTCTTCAATATCACAAATTTCAAAACAAAAAAACTTTTATTTTCTCCCATATTTTTTGAAATTGCATTCTCCTTTTTTTATCTATTTATACTCAACGTTCAGTCTTTAGTAAATAAAAGTATAAGGTACTATGCTTCTTATATTGATATGTTCTGAGAAAATTGAAAGAAACTGATTTAAAACATATATTTTTTATTTTACAAGTTTTTCTTTAATTAATTTAACACAAGAAACAAAAATCTAAACAATATTACGAAATGTTCGAAATATATTTAAGTTGATTTGTTCATATAAATATTTACATAAATTGGATACATATTTATGTGATTTACGAATCTTTACCATAATTACCAATTAAATTAATTACCATAATATGAGAATCAAGGATATGAGCTTTGGTTTTTGTACGTAATATAACTGCCATTTTAAACCAAAATAGAATACTTATATCTTATATGGGATTATAAATTAATTATTTAGTGTTACTCGAATGTCGCTCATAAAACAAATAAAAGGTCTCCCTATAAACAACAAAAGAACATTTGTCAAATTTAAATAAATGTTTAATAGTTTGTTAAACATTTGCAAATTAAATTAAACAATCTGCAAATTTGTTATGTCGAAAGCAGTCTTATACAGTTTGAGGAAGATGTCTGCTTATTTGGACTAGTAAAATTTCAGTTTATAGGTGCTTGGCGTTTTTTGCACAGCATTTTTTGTGCTAGGGTTACAGTCAGGTGAGAATAATCATTCTCACCTGACCGACTTCTAAATTTTAATAAGAAACGGCTAGATGCCATGTTATGTGAACGCTTGCACTGTGATTTACTTCGAAACACATTATATTTGGACGGCACAACAATGCACAACAAGACTGAACTGATTCTGAATACTGTCAGACTGACTGTAGGTTAGGTACAGGTCGAGATATTCGCTTATAATTTTCTTGAAAAGCTTACTATCAGCGTATCACTCATTTGTGATATTGTAAGTTTGTACACTTTTTTATAGTCCAGAGAGCTCTGAGAACCACCAGATTATCGATGCCTCCAGTCCACGGTGAACTTCTTACCATCCTCCACCCTCTTACTTATGTGACAGGCAGGACTAAAATGAACTAATTCCACATCAAAACTTCAGTCACATATGTAATGGAACAACCGATAAAACTTTGTAGTTGTGATAAAATAGAGCTACAGGAAAAAATAATGAAGAAATAAATCCCCACAGATGAGCTGTCTAATAAATGCCCAGACTTGACTTTAACCTCTGGAACCACGGAACCAGAAAGCATGGAATACCGAAAGTCTATCAGAGAGTGATCTGTTTCCCAACTGCTTTAATCTGCACATTTAAGCTGCATCTGATTTAAGCTGCACATTTATCGGTTACCGCTGCAATATGCGAAACACGACCCCGCGCCCCTTATTTGACGTCTACTGTGAGTATGGGGCAACATTTTTCATCAGTCCATCAATCAACGCATTAGTCAAGTTCTGATGACGAACGTAATTGTGCAGTAAGCCAAGTGATACACTTAACGATGACACCAAGAGGTTTAGAAGTAGTTACTTCAGCACACGGTAGAAAGACGATCCGTTGAGATGTACGTACTCATGAACTTGCCAAAGGTGTGGTAGCATTTTGTTGGAGCAAACAGGAATTGGTAGACTTTCAAGGCAGTATATATTTTTCCAGTAGACTGTGCCTTAATTTTACCAAAATTCCAAGATACATAGATGGACAATGCAATTGTCTTGTAATTTAAAAACAAGAATACACAGGTAATTAATAAATGCCAGACAAAAATAAGAGTTTCAATCCTTATCAACAATACATTAAATTAAGACCATTACACCCGACTTCACCCCGTTTATGTTCTGAGAGGATTTTGTTTTCCATTCCTTTCCATGACATTGAGCAGTTACTCAAAACGTTGTTCATCAATAATACCTACTAAAAATAGCTTCATTTTCAGATTACTTTATTCACTTGTTCACATGTGCAAGTTTGTTGTTTTGGAAGCTATAGGGCTCCGAAAGTATACCGTTACTGCAACTCTTTTTGGACAAGTTTCCGCCCTCGCTCATACTTCTGTTCAACTCCTTCTTATTCCTAAAGATATTAACGACCCTAAAGGGACTCAAATTAAAACTACTACTCTTCCGCGTACAGTCATCGGACAAACACAAACCTACTGGCCTCTTTGGATCGTGTAAACTAAAGCTAACAGTCTTGTTGTTTCCTCTATGCGCCTCCACCAAGAATAACCCCCTGGAAAGTTGTGGCGAAGACGTGGACAGAGATAGATTACAACTAGGAGGGATTATTTTTGCCGTCCTCATTTTATAACTCAAGCATGTTTCTAGTTCACAGTCGTCCAAGTCGTAGTCATGGTAGGGTAGGGTTTCCTCTTCGTTGAAGCCATCGTCAGAGCCTTCTAAGTACGAAGGAATCAAATAGGCCGGGTTGATTTCGGTTAGGTTTCTAGGCCTGTACGGAGTAGGTGGCCGATTCTTCAGAATTTTATCAGGATAGAATTGCACAAGATTGTAACCCGGGTCACACGATTCTAAGGACTTTAAAGATGCACTGGAAGTAACCGAGTTTTCGATACTCCTGGTCCTCCCTCCAACATTGATAGGAGCCACAGGTGATGCATTCGTCACTGTCGTTATACGAGGCGTGAGCATATTGTCTGTTCTAAACTTGCTTAGCTGGCGGGGAGGCGTAGCGCTGGACTTTATCTTCGGAAAATCATGGCTATGATAATTAGTATTATTCAGCTGCTCACAGTACCGTCGCTTGTCAAACAAGGTGCAGAAGAACTTTTTAAGGGCTACCCGGAAATCCCGTAAATGGTATGCATACAGCAGGGGATTTCCAGCTGAGTTAATGTGGGATAAGATGACGCAGCAATCTATATAGGGTTGGCCGGGTGTGACATCAGCAAAGGTTTCGATGCAGTTGATGGTGTACAATGGTATCCAGCAGATCATGAAGAAGAGGACTATGAAAGCTAAGTTTTGTGTTGCTTTGACTTCGTTGGTCTGCTGGACGCCCAGCATTCTTACCATAGTGCCTTCGGAAGAGGAATTTTTCTCTGGATGCATGATAACTATCTGCCTCAGCTGGAAAAGAAGATGTGCTAAAATAAAATTCTTAGCAAACATACACTATCATTTACGAAGTAATAGAAGGACCATGAGCGAGTTTTGTAAATTATTCAATTTTATCTTCCATATTTACATTATAGTCGTGATCGGAAAACGCAAAGATTGCTGGAGATACAGCCACGGTCTAAGTAGTTCAATACACGTCAATACTTTTGACCTCCATGTCCTACGACTTCATATGACTGCGTGAAACTGGGAGTAAATACTTTACAGTTCAATCTAGGAATAATTGATTCAAAAACTCGTTCGCGGTTCTTATACTTATTACTCCTTCGTAATCATGAAGCATTATTATTTTGCCGAGATTACCTGTTTGAGAACAACTTGGTATATGTGAGCATAGAAAGCTGCTAGAATTAGAGCTGGTAAAATTATGGTCCCGATGTACAAGAACACCAGATAATTTCCGTCCATCACTTCGTTGAATTTGCACGAGAAATTCTGATCTGGATTGCCACTAGTTGTATTGGAATGATTTGTACTGGTGCTTTTGTGCCAACCCATCATTGGTAGGAAACCCACCACTGAACCGGCCAACCAACAAATGCTGATGATGACTGAAACCGAAAATCAATAATTAATTATTGTGCAGTCGATTCTCATATATAACCCTCAACTGGTATGGTGATTTCTGGGTCAAATAACTAGTATCGTTGGGTCAGAAATGACCCAACGACCCAGTCCCCATTTGAGAGTGGAGGGGGCATTTTTTTTCATCTACATGGAAAAAATTCGTTGTATAGGTGAAAATAAAAAACGTTATGACAAAAAAGTATCAAACATTTATTATAACTCAAAAATACAACTATCAAAAGAAAATAATAAAAAAAAATTTGGCCTTATACTCTTTGGCAAAAATAAAAATAACAAATACTTCAGAAGTAAACTGAACCTTAAAAACTATTAAAAAAAGGTATAAAGTAAGCATCTATGCAGAGAAAAATAACATAGGAATCATGAATTAAAAAATAACAATGGCTTTCGGCTGTAGTTTTTGGTAACTGCAAAACAACTTATTCGACATCTTTACATTCATTACACAAAATGGTTTGATGTGAATGTTGTTTACAAATTGTTTTGTTACATTTAGTGCAGAACGTGGAGTGTTTTCTGTCTAGTGTACTTGGGCAGTCTTTGCATCGCCTTCTTTTGGGGGGAGGTTCGTGCTCATAACTTCGTGTCGGGGGATTTTCATTGATTTTTAACAATTCTTTGATTTTCAGTCTTAATTCCTTTGGTAGATGTTGATTATAGTATCGTCGCCTCATTTCTTCATCAATTAAGGACATGCTCAGACCTTTTATGAAAGATTTTCTATTCACCTTCAAATTTTTAACAGCAAAATTCAACAAAACGTGACTATTCACACCTGCTATATTCAATATTGCATAAAAAATGGCAAGTGGCCATCGTCTCGTTCTGCGATTACACGAAAACACAGCACACTTCTGGTCCAGAGAATCGACTCCACTTTTTGTGGAATTGTAGAAATGTACGATTTCCGGTTTTTTGGTTTCATCTTTCATCGTTGATTGGTCATGATGTAATGATGAAACTAGGAGCACACTTCTGTTTTTAGCCGGAACATAAGAGACCAAAGTATTATCTCGTGTAAAACCAAATATTGATGAATATATATCTCGTTGTCTATTAGCTAAGAATTCCGGAGGAATTTCCCTCTTATTCTTCCGAATGGTGCCCACATATGTTAGTTTGTTTTTTCTTAACTCTTGCATAAGTTCTAAAGAAGTAAACCAGTTATCTCCTGTCACGTTGCGATTGCTTCCTGCTATTGGTGCAACCAGATCTAAAACTGAGAGCGTGGGTATGGCTAGATGTCTAGGATTCACAATATTCGGGTTTTTGCCAGTGTACACAAATGCATTGAGTAGATAATGTGTTTTTGAGTCACATAGGCACATAATTTTCAGACCATATCGTTGTGGTTTACTTTTTATGTAAACCCGAAAACTACATTTCCCTCTAAACCCCACCAACATCTCATCTATTGTTACGTATCTATAACAATTATAGTTAGTTTTACAATTGTTGATGAAATTGTTGAAAACCTCTGATATTGCAGCTAGCTTGTCACCACGAGATTTTCTTGCTTCCCTCGTATCAGGATTATCGAATCGCATAACTGAAAGTAGGAAAAGAAATCGTTTCAAACTCATTGTCAACCTGAATATGTCTCGCCCTGTACCATCAGTAGCCCATAAGCTATTTGCGTCTTCATGTGCTGACTTGAATATTGCAGTTAGATACAATAAACCAAATAATGCCTTCATTTCAATTTTATCTGTGTGATTTACGAAGGTAGCAGTTTCTCCATGCTTGTGAGATTCGTCCGTTATTTTTCGGTTAGTGTGCTCTACGATAATATCAATAATTTCCTCCGTCATCAAAAGGGACCATGCTTTGTACGGAGAAGTAGGTGGATTTGTTGCAGCAGATCCTTTCAGCCAAGGAAGGTGTAAAACGATGTTTTCAGCTCTTGTTCTCGAACTTGAAGGGGGTATTTCAGACCACTTGTACCTGTTTTTCCCATAAAAGTACTGTCCTTGGTTGGAGGGTGAAGTGTCACCTTCATATTCATTCTCTAATTCGATGTCTGATTCAGAATGTTCACTTATCAATTCTGCATCACTTAAATCGCTGTCACTTTCCTGAATTTCAGTCTCCAAGGGTCCCTCATTATCACTGACATCAGATAAATTGTTTAGAATGTCTTCCAATTGGGCGTCGGTAAGAAATCGGGACATTTTTGAGGGGCGGCACTTGGTAAATAGGTAAACGCAACTGGTATTGTTGGGTCAAATTTGACCCAAAACGTGTATACCGGCCCAACTGTAAACGATAACTGAAACACTTATACTACACAAGGAAGGATATATCACGCCAGGAGAATACCTGGCGGGGTGGGGAAAGATCGCCTCTACTCCTCTGAATATAGCGCTTAGAAAATGCTTTGGGTCAAATTTGACCCAATAATACCAGTTGAGGGATAATATAAATATAAAATTACATTTACAGCCGAAATTTAGGAGGGTAAGTTCGGTAGCTCTCTATAATCTCCGTCTGAGATCTGGTCTATGGAAATTTTTATTGAATTTTTGAATTTCTTTGAGTGGGATTCCATACTTAAGAAAGCTAATATTAGCAATTCAACAGTTATAATTAATATTAGTAAATGAATTGTTCTTGTATTGGTGTTGTGTTGAATTAATGACAATGGTTTGCCGTAATGTACTACTTACTGCACGCAAATCAGTGCGGTAAGTATCACTGTACCGCATGCTTCTAGATAATAGTACATTACGTAACGAGAGTTGTAAACAGCATATTACGCACGAGTGGAAAAAGTTAAAAGTGTAATTCCACGAGGCCGTAATTTACAACTCGAATTTTGTACTATACTTTATCTACGACCACATTTAATTAGTATTAAACAGGTAGAAATGAGATAAAAAATATTTTTATTTACATTTTGTGATAATAATTATTAATAGTAACAGTACAATTATGAAAAATTGGTGTGGCATTAGATGGGGCCATACTGACATTATTGTTAAGAACAGAAGTTACAGAAGAATCCGCCAATGTGTAGGCATGGAACATAGTGGGCCCAGAGGATGAAGCCATATCAACATCTCTACCGGTGGTTTCATTTGATATTGCTTCACCACCACAAATAGCACTTGAAATCTTTACCGCATTTTCAGATTTGTTTTTGGTAGAATTATCAACATAACTTTCAGCCACTGGAGACGAGCGCCAACCACCATGACTCTTCAGCGCTGGCAAATCACCTCCAGCATCCAGAAAAATGGTGGCCGACGAGCGCCTAAAACAGTGGCCAGTGTATTGTTTCGGATTCGCAAACCCAGAAACTCTGCGATTTTGCTCGGTACAGTACCAAATTTATTTAACCCAACACATTGTTGGGTTTTTTGTATTGGTAATTTAGAAAAATGGCAAACGTTTTGTATCTGCTTCTGAGTAACGTAAACTTATGTATTTCTTACACGTACCGTACTATTTTTTAGACACAATAATGGAACGTTGTGTTTTTGTCTTAGAATCTGGGATTTTAATTATGAGTAATTTCCCAGTATCTTCTATGTGTTCAATTTTTATGTTTCGTACTTCCTGCTTCCTGCAGACACCGCTAATACCAAATATTAGAATCGCCTATAATAAAATATCAAAGTGTATTTTTATAGTTTACAAAAAATGTGATGGGTATCTCTGGTATAATTTTGCCAACAAATGCTCGCTGTCTGATGCGTTTTTCAGAAATTGATTGATTTCTTCTGGAGTGAGCGTCTATGATTTTTTACTTCTGAAACAATCAGATTTTCTGTTCAGAAGTTTTGCGTAACTTGAAATGTTCGTATTATGTCGAATATTGACTGTTGCGCGTAACATGGAATAAACAAAGTGATGACGGTTTCATTTGCTTTGACAATTCATCCAAGTACGCCAACATCACGTTTTCGGACAATGATTTGACGTTATTTTTAAGTCTCCAGTCCATAAATATTTGATACACAAGTTCATATCTTTCACGCAATTTTTTCTGGTAGAAGATCGTTTGTGGCAGTTTTGGCCTTTTCGCTGATTTCAGGGGGCGTGCACATATCTTCCCTACTGTCGCTAGCTATTTTAAAGCTTAAATTCAAAAGAATTAGGCTATAAAATGATATATTTTACTAAAAATTACATATATCAATACTTATGTAGTAATGACAGTTACAATTTCGAAAAACTGTCAATCGGATCTGACACTGCGAACTAGATGTAACGACAATAATTGCGAGAGCACGACTTGTGTAATGTTAAGTGCAAATAATGTCCTCGCTGTGCGATTTAGCACTTTACGCACGACAGTTTGTAAGGACTCGCTTGCTTAATTTATGTGTTATACGTAATCTACCGTTTACTAGAGGTCGTAGATAAAATATATTAGATAGTTCTAATAAGGCTTTAAATTTTGAAAACGTCGATATTTATTGGAGAACTAAAAAAGATTTTTTGTCCAAAGTTTACCATGCCTTAATAGTAATAGAGGTTTTGATTTGGAATTTGGACGGAGAAAATATTTTGAAAACGGTTCAATTTTCACTTTTCTGTCAACAAAACTCCCTCAATAAAAATAAAACCGTTTTAGTAATTGATTTTCTTAATAATTTCGATATATTCTGCGTTCGTTGATAAATATAAATATTAATATAGATCGTTATTTATGGTTTAGAACCACGTACTGCTATCACAGAACATAGATGAGAGATATAGGTATATATAGAAAAGTTGAAAATATGTAAAAAGAATTGTACCTAATACCTAACAGAATAATTTGATTCTGTAACCAGCAAGATAAAGCAGCTAGGTAAATAGTGTTATAAAATTTTCTAAAAAATGAGCGATTTGATTTTTTTAGTTACTAATAATAAGACTAGAGGCAATAAATTATATTTTTATTTTACTGATCTGTGTTATATTGTGTGCATGGTTGTTAAAAATAATATAATAAAGCTTGGATGGTTGGCAGCAGAGTGCAGATTTAATGTTCATGTTTATTTTCACATGCAGGATTGGTGAAGAGAATTATATGACTATACTATATAATAAGACAGATACTCATTTGTGGTAGGTATTCGTCATATTAAACTCTTTATACTTAAATCTAAAAAATAAATGTAAGCACCTCGCTGTTAAACTTTATTTCCTGACCTACAATACACCTGACAATACAATTGTGATACAAAAGTTCCTTGTTCCTTATGAGCACTAAACCAAAATTAAAATACCACCTGAAACTTCAGAAGATAGGTAGGTAACAAAGGAATTAAAAATTTAGTTAGAGAAAGACCTAGCCTGTATACCTACCAAAGCGTTATCATTAACCGAATGAAATTACGTTGCCATTAAAATGATTGTAATCCTGCTAATGGTAATCTCTAGAGGGTTACAAGAGAATTAATTTACTGACGAATATGTTGGGGCTAGGCAGAAAAAGTCTCACCTAAGAGCTTCGTTTTTCATTTCATGATCATTCTCATACTAAACGCATCAAAGAAAATGGGTACCTATAATGTCAGCATACCCAACTTCCCCACATGTGATAAAAATACGATCCAAATAACTTTGTGCAGCATCAAAGAATTTTTTACACAAAATTTGATCTACAAAAAATATTATAACTTTTTTCTGGGCAGAGCTAGAAATAATTATTACAATAAATTACAATTTTTGAAAACTTGCTGCGGGTTGTCCCGATATTTAAAAGTGGTCAAAAAAATTATGTTAAAAGTTATCGTCCCAATAATATGTTGTCAGTTATTCCAAAACTTTTTGAATATCACGTTACAAAAGCTATTATACAAAAAATACATATTTTCAGGTGTGAAAAATCTATTAAACTAGAGCAGCACGATTTTTATAATGGATAGCCCCTCGAGTCAAACTTGATAGCTGATAGTGCATAATCAATATTTACATAAGAACTTAGATGTTAGAACTCAGGTAGCGGCCATTTATTTAAACTCACTTCAGCTAAAGCATTTGATAAGAAAAAATAGTTCTCAGTTTGCACCATACAAGGTTTTAATTCATTCGGTCTTGCGTTATGCAACCTCAGGAGTTCCGCAAGGTTCACAGGTGAGCCTCTATTATTTAACATTTATGTTAGAAATTACGTTAGTCTTATTCAGGAAGATTTACACCACCCATCAATATATAATAATGTATCAACTTCAATCAGTTCATTTACAAATGTTTCAAACAATTACGGTGATGTCAGAAATGTAATGTAATTTTCGTAAAACAAATGATACGGATCTGTACAATGCTCTAGCGCTAGTGAGTATAGATCATATACAGACGTAAACCCTGCATGTACTGCCTGTACTGGGTTTTATAATAAATTAATGTCTATTTTTCGCAAACCATGTAATATGTTGCAATTTTGAGGTTAAAATAACTTCAATCGAGAAGAGGCAATATGTTCGCAACGGGGCCGTAAAGTTTTGTAGTAAACCTACCACTTTAAAGTGGCCAATCAAGGTGGCTACACCCTTATAAGGCGGCTAGTTTCGGCAACAAATTTGAGACCGCCATCGGATCTAGCAAGGCCGTTTGCAAATAGGACGGGGGTTTCTGTCGGTCATTTTCTGTCGATGTAAGACCTTGGGGTGATAAAATTGATTCTTATAGAAAAAAAATCTCCAAAAAATTGGATTTTCTGTAAATTTTGAGATAACAATCTAAAAAAAAATGGAAACGCGTAAATTGAAGCGGGGATTGATACGCCTTATGTTTCCGATCTTCCTGGTGGTTTGTTACATTTTAAAGAAAATTTGTGACTTTTCACTCATTTCACCTTGTGAAAAAATTTAATTCACTGCGCCCCTGTCATTTTCATCGTATTTTCTATATGTCGGTAATGAAAGGCCCGCCTCATTTTACTTATACACGACTACTTTTAGTTCGCTAAGAACGTTCTAGAATATTATGTACATTTTAAGATATACTGCTCGAAAATTGATGTTTTCCCTCAAAAAATCATATCTCCCTTATCTCCGCGGTTGAAAATTTCAACTTTTATACTTTCATGTAGAGAACAGATGAGTGTTTAAAAAAGTTTAAATAAGTCGGGTCCGCACGGTCGACGGTTTAAAAGTAAAAAAAAATTACTTGTTTTATCGGTTTTATCCCCGTAAAAAATAATTTTGCTACGCCCCTGTTATTTTGTGAAAATATCGAAAATGAAATTTACTCCCCATTTTAGGTATATAGTATCGATTTCGAGTAAAATGTCCGGGAAATTTTGATGCTTTTTTCTTACACCGTTTTCTTTAAAAATTCAT
This sequence comes from Tetropium fuscum, assembly GCA_964058915.1. Classification (NCBI taxonomy): domain Eukaryota; kingdom Metazoa; phylum Arthropoda; class Insecta; order Coleoptera; family Cerambycidae; genus Tetropium; species Tetropium fuscum. Next base: position 248,834 of record CAXKVY010001819.1, on the reverse strand, counting down.
ATCTCCTTTATCTTGGCAGATGGACGCTTCGACCCTTATACCTACTTTTACGTAGCGGATAGACAAGACAAGACAAGACAAGACATGTTTTGCCACAAATATCCGGTTTTTTTTAAACATTGGACGGATTTCTCTGAAAAACAGGAGGATGAATCAAAAATAAGTTCAAACAAAAGCTGCAGGGTTCCGAGAAGAAAATCCTTTGGACATATTTTTTATGGTCGCATATTGTTTTCTGTGAAAAAATAAACATCTTTTGTCTGCTTTTTTTTTATTTCGGATTGTAGTTTTTTTGCAAATTGCTAATTTGAGAAAAAAAAGCCAAATTAAGAAAAGATCAGACAAAAGGCGTTTGTTGTTTAGCAAAAAACAATACCCGACTATAAAAAAGCAAACGTCACCCCTCCTCGTGTCCCGGGCGAGGGGGTGGGGATCGAAAAAAACTTCATCAGTTAGTTTTATCTTTTTTTTTTTATTTAACATCAAGACAGGAGGTTCTCAAAATGTTGTCCATTAACCTCCATACAATAGAACAATCGATTTTCAAACTTTCAATTTGCGAAAAAAACTACAAACCGAAATAAAAAAGTTCAGACAAAATATGTTTATTTTTTTACAAAAAACAATATGCGACCGTAAAAAATGGAAGTTCCCATTTAAAAAACAAAAGTCACCCCCCCGCGCCAAGGGGTGAGGGGTTGGGGGTGAATATTGTATCCAAATGATTTTCCCCTCGAAACCCTACAATTTTTGTTTAAACTTTTTTTAATTCACCCTCTTGTTTTTTAAAGAAATCCGTCAAAAGTTTAAAAAAACAGTACATTTTAGGTGTAGGTATCTATACCACTTCAAAGTTATAATCTCCAAAAGCAGACATGTGTAAGGTTGCCATTTTATGAATAAGAAAAGGCAATCTCCATGCTTTTACAAAAGTAAACAGTTCACCACCAAAAGTTATTTATAAGTTCAAAAGAATTATCATCCAATTTCCCTTTTCTCCGTATTTTGTTATAAACTTAGCCGTCTGTTATCCTTGTAATCATTGTGAACCCACTAATCTTGACTTTGTTCAAATCAGTCTCCCATTTTTCACGAGGGTTATAATATCCATATCTTCTTCAGGTTAAAATAAACAAAATGATTAATATCCCATTTAATATTCAACAAAAATTACAAATGCATATTGTACGTATGTGTACCAGAGTTTAACCTAGCTAATGAAATTTTTCAGATTTTTTTCATTCCTACGCTGTGCAGTTACAATTTACCGACCTAAGTCGTTCGAGCGCAAACGCGGCCAGCAAATATAATGATATACCGCCCCTCTCACACACAAGTATCTGATTTTGTGGTGGTGGTACGAATTAGGGGCAGAGGTAATATTTTCCAAGGACGAAAAATATAATATAAAATACATAGTTTACTGTCTAAGTTAACATTGCAAAATTCAATCAATCAATAAATGCTCATTAATTACTTTTAATAAGGATTTAATCATTTTCTGGAGGATAAGTTAATCATTTTCTGGTACAAATAATAGCAATCCGTTTATTATAATAGGGTACTTACTGTATATTTACGGTCGCACTTGTATATAATATGTTTACTAGTAGAGGTAAACCTTTGTTAAAATATTTTGACACGCCACTGAACGCAAATTACAAAGTGCGATCCCTAAGGAGTAGGTCTCACTAGAGGATACAAGTAACACTAACTAAGGCCCCTTCTGAAAACGATTTAAAGCCTCTTCTCAAGTAACTGTATTTCAAAACCCTTGATTGAATTGAGAATGACAAATTGGACAATCACTTTATACCCCTAATATCTCATAAACGGATTTAAGAGATTTTAATTGTTTTAATCTCTCAATACAAATTCCCTAGCGAAAATAGTATATTTTTATTAACAAAAAATTTCCTTGCGAAAATTGTATATTTTGATTAACAAAACTGCTGAATTGCTGGAAATAGTTTTAAGGGAAAATAATAAATATTTTAACATACTCATCAGTTAGTATCAGTTGGTATTAGTAGGGGTGTCCGTGGTTTTGATTTCGACTTTGGACGGAATCTGGACTTGAATGAAAGATCTTAACGTATATAATAAGCCATTAAAAAAGTTACTATGAGCGAGATACACGTCGTGGTTTTTTATTGAAAAATAATTATAAAAACGGTACCTACTTTTTCAATTTTCTCTCAATAATGGAAAAGTAATAATTTCAGAGAAAAAAGTTTAGCAAAAAATGTTCAGATGATTTTACATAAGGTTAAGTATATTTAAATTAAGTATATTTAAATTTAAAAACTGCGAAAAAAAATACGATAAAATATAGGAAACATTTTTCTGAATTCGTTGAAATTGGAGGACATAGCCATTACAATGCGCTGCGTCCGATTGAAATATCTCCAACGTTAAATAACGTGTTCACTTACAATAATTGAATAACACTAAACCTAAAATAAAACTTCTAGTCGAATACAATTAGAGATGTATACCTACGTTTGTACCTATATATGTATGTATGTATACCTTCGTTATACGTTTGTAAACCTTTGCTGGCACTGACTTCAAAAATAACAATAATTGTATATTATTGGCCTAATAAATTGAGTGTATTCTAAGTAAGAATGAATATCGTAATTATTTTTTACTTTTAGTGCAGTTTTTTAGAATAGATTTTTTTGAAGTCGGTTTTTTTTTAAATATTTTGTTCGTGAATCTAAATCCAATATGATGGGCTCCCAAAGGTGGCGTACCTACTAGTCATTTTTTATGCACTTCCATGATATGTATCAAATGAAAAGGTTTGCTGAGAAGAATTCGGAAATAAAATGACGTCACTCTAGATCCGATATGGCGGACTCCCAAAGATGGTGGACTATGTTTTTTATGCACCCTCACGATATGGATATCAAATGAAAGGGTTCAAGGGGAAAAAATTCAAAATGGCGGAAAACAAGATGGCTGATATACCAATTTTAAAGAGTTATAACTCGGCAAAAAGTAAGGATAATTTGGTGGTGCTCGAATAAATGTGGTAGGGACAGACAAGGGTCAACTCCTGGCGATAAAAAAATTCACGACTGCCGAAATAAAATGGCGGTCAAAAACTTAGTTTGTCCAATCCGTCTGATATGTTGCTATCCCGAGGTTTTTAGAGTCGCCGATTACGATTTTGGAGTTGAATTGTTCGGGTCAAATCTTGCAACTGAATTTTAAAAGTACGCCTCGGTTGGCTTCATACTATGACTTGTCTAATTTTGCGAGATGGGCGTCAAGCGAAGTATGCTTCAAGCTGAAATAAGTAGAGTCACTTCTAGAAGGTCTCCTTATTTAAGAACTAGACTATACTAAATTAACAGACGAGATGTACCTGTATAAATAAACAAGAATACAATATGTAACTTAATATTGATATAGAATTACTTATACTTATACTTATAGAAAATATAATGTTTTTTTTAAAACAGATAAATCTTATATCATATATCATATAAATTGTGTAATGTAATAAATTGATGGGTTTAGTTTATTTTAATCTTATTTTCTTCTTTTTAGAGCATATTCATTTATATGCTTGCAAAAATATTTTTTCACTATTAATTTATTTTCCATTATTGAAAGAGTGAAAAAATACGGCTTTCAAAATTACTTTGCATTGAAAAACCATGACTCGTATCTATAACGCTCATTGTAACTTTTTTAATGGCTTACCATAAAATCTTTCTTTCAAGCCCTATGTAAAGGGGTTCCATCCAAAGTCCAAAGCCCCTACTATATAAACATGATTGTCATTCACTGAATTAGTGGACATTTAAGCCAGTGATTATAATTCCAGCCCTAATGGTAATGCGTAATGTAATCAGCAAGCTAATCGTTGACATACATTCGATAAACTTTTAATTAAAAACATAAGGTTTTAATACCTCTCCCTTTTTAAATGAAATTTTAAACCTTATTACTGGTACTGCTATAGATTAGCTCTTTAAATTTAGATTGAGGTTATTATAAAACTTCATTTGTCAAACGACCAAACCGAGTTAACTTATTAATTATTAACTTCTCACGAAAATGACAAACCGCAGCAAGCCACAGGTAACCGTGATAGCAGGTTTCACCAAAAAAAAACGCTTTTTGAGTCTGACGCTGTGACAAATTTTTGACAACTAAAGGTGATGTGACATTTGAAATAAAATTACTAAAAAAGGATCTAAATTCTAGTAGATACAATACAATATGAGAGAAATTGTTCATATTCAAATAGGAGCAGCTGGAAATAATATAGGAAATAAAGTAAGTGAAACAATCTACACCATGTTATAGATTTATTTCTTCTTCGAGATTTTAATGTTGTTAAAGAATCTTTCGAGAAGTCAATTATAATTTTACATATTGCAGCTTTGAAATGCATTTTGAAAAATTGCAATCCGTTAATTAGGAGAGCGGTGGTGATTTTTTTTAATGGTAATGTTTAATTGTTTCGCTAATAACCAATTTAAATAGGTAAGAAGTTTTAAGAATTTTTTTTCTAATAATTCATCTGAAGAATCTTCGCAATTAATAAAGCACAAGTGTTCAAAATCCGTCTCCCATACTACTTCTCAATGGTGTATTAGTGGGTTCGCAACTTCCACGAAGATCTTTCTTTTTTTTAACAATGCTAGTATTCGTCTTTCACATGTATTTGATTTTATGCATTATTTGTGAACTTCCAATGACTTGTATTTACGAAATGCAAGGTGCTTCTGTTTCTGCAATCTCAAACTAGAATTCTTACTTTCTTTTTTCTTTAATCGTACTAGATGGACGTGATGATAACAATTCCTCACATATTATGAGGGAAACTTCTTGTCCAGACATGTTATTAATCTATTAATAAAATATTACCTCTCAATTATGAGCTGAAATATATTTAAAAATATTATTTGCAGTTATTTTTGTATAGTACTTTTTGGGAATAAACATATTTCTGTTTTTTTCTGTATCTTTTTCAAAAATTCCCAAACTTTGCATAAACCATAAATTTAAATGTGCAAGCGAGGGATAACCAGACCCCTCTAGCGGTCATTTGCTACTACTCATCAGACATTACTAAGTAATGTCTGATAAATAAATTCAGTATAAATTTAAATAAATATTTATGAAATGTTGTGTTTTAAATGACAACAAGCTTTTTTTTCAATATCCGTATAAAAATTAAAACTAAAATTTTGACATTAAAACTTTGTAATTCCTTTAGAAAAGCTATTAATTTCGGAACTGAAGAAGAATTCATTTAGGTATGTACCTTCGTAGTGATGTCTAAATCTGTTATCCGCAGTGCCGGACGGATTTAAGATTGGAAATATTGAATCAAATTAATATAAGACACGATCTTTTGTTATTAAACATAAGAATCGAATAATCAAGCTGGATACCATAAAATCAACTTCATTTCTTAGAGTAAATCTGTGTACCTAGTGATAATTTTCTAAACTGGCAACATGACACAAGATTAAATTGACTGACCAATAACATTGAAGGTACGCTGTCACATGATGTAAATAAACATCCCAGTAGATGCTTGTGCCTCTAAATTTTCAACATTACCTGTCTATTCTATTAATGGTCGAGGGTTTCTTGTATTCGAACTCCAAAAACGTGCTTCTACGATTTTAGTTAATGGCGTTATTTTTCCCGATTCTAAAAAAAACATGACATTGTTGATACTTTTAGTGGTTATATAGTCTTTTTCTATATATTTAGATATTTTAGATCCTATTTATAGGCGAAAACGCAAGTGTTGCGAGCATGTGCTCGCGATACGTAATTTGGGAATAGTAGAGCAACAAAATCGATCAAACAACCAGCACATCCCTCGAGATCCATTCATAGAATTATACTATGTAGGGAAGAATGGGGTAAATGTGCGCACTTTTAAAATTTTACGAGTATTGGCCTTATAAAGATAGCTACAGGACCAGTTTTTTCAATTCATTCTTTTGAAACGTGTTTTACCTTCGAAATAAAAATTAATTAAATATTGACAACTCCAATAAATTTGATGGGCAGATTGCTGCAACTGTAAGCCAACAGAAGCTCCTTTCCATTAATAAAAATAAAACCAGATTAATTTCTATGTTGACAGAAAAGTTTGCAAATAATTATATTGATAGACATGCTGAAGATGATGCTGACATTTTGATGGTCGAAACAACGCTTGAGGAATCATGTAAAAATATTACAGTTGTGGTTGGGGAAGATGTAGATCTTATAATTTTAAGCCTAGTACACCTATTAATAATGAAATTTTTCTCATCAAACTAGGCAGAGGGAAGATCAAACGAAAAATGTATTCTTCACGAAGCTTTGATCACCATAAAGATATTCGATATCACATATTTTTTCTGCACGCATTCTCTGGGTGTGACACTATATCTGCCTCGGTTTAATAAAGGCAAGACTGCAGACTGCTTTGAATGTGATGAAAAAACGGTAGGACTTGAAACTTGTAGCTGAAGTTTTCAGCAAGACTGGTACTTCTCCTGACATAGATATAATTTTTCCTCACAGTCTATAACGCTCCAGTTAAAGAAGTTTCGATCGATAACTATCGGTATTCTTGATTTATTCAAGCTGTGAGCAAAAGCAAACCAGTGAAATTTAATTCATTACCACCCACTCATGACGTAGCTCAACAGCATCTCTTTCGTTTTATTTTCAAGTACAGAAATGGTTGGGTATTGTATTTAATCCTAGAGAGTGGGGGTGAATGTTAAAAGATACCATATTGTGGCCAAAAACAACTTCCAGTGCCTGATTGCCTTCTGAAGATGATTTTCTGCAACTGTACCAAAGGTTGTGGACCATTGTGTGGCTGTCGGAGGGTGGGACTTAATTGCTCAACAGTTTAAGGTAACTGCCATGGATAATCTTGCTTGAATGCTGTACCAATTAAGGACTCGTGAGAAATAGAAACCGTCACTGAAGCAGAGACTGAAAGTTCTCAGATTGACTCGGATTTCCTCGAACGAATCGATGCATTTATAGAAGGAGAAATCGGACAAGAAAATTATTAATTTGACATCTTAATAAGTGCTACAGTCGTGGATTAGGCCTACGGAGGAAACTACATAAAAAACGCGCCTAGTACTCAACTTAAAGGGCAGTGTGGAATAGAGTAGGTGTTTAAATTATCCATAATATCACATAAGTTCAACAAATTCAATGCAAGATTTTAGAAAAACTATTGCGTATACCAAAAAAAATCTCTATCTTTTTTATATAGAATGTCCATAGATTTCTTTTTGGCCTGATGTGTTTTTATCGTAGAGCCAATGAAAACCGAGATATCTCGAAAAACTCGTTTCCGACCACAATTTTAGCCCTCTACAGCGTTGCAAAAACCCTTACACTCCCACTTCGGGAAAACCAACATCTGTTTTTGTATGAATTGGTCTGAAGAAAAATCCTAAATGCAGTGGACTATCTAGCCAAAATGCAACTTTTAAATACATAACGCAGAAAGACCACCATAACACGATTGTAATTTGGGGGCCACAAACAACAGGCGTGTCTAAACTATAAGGACGACCTGTTTCAATAAACTTGAAAACCAAAGACATTAATCTCTTTTTGTACATATTAGTTTTGGGAAGTAATATCCGACGAGCATGGCATCGATCCCACTGGTCACTACCACGGCGATTCTGATCTACAGCTGGAAAGGATAAATGTATATTATAATGAAGCAGCTGGTGGACGATTTGTGCCACGCGCTGTGCTTGTGGATCTGGAGGCCAGCACAATGGATAATGTGAGAGCGGGGCCCTTCGGAAGGCTCTTTAGGTAAGACGTACATTTTCAATCCGCAATTGATCCGCAATGGTTTTATGGATTTAACTCAGGGGGCACATAGGAAACATACATATCGGACATAGGAAACACACATATTTATATCAATATTTGCCTATATTTATTTCCGCGCGTTCTACTTGCTACTATGTTTAGTTTTCACTTTTAAAGTGTATACATTATTTATTATCAATTTTGAAATTACAAATTTCCACAACTTCTTGTTTATTTGGTTAACTTACTTTGAATTCTTCGTTCCTTCTCAATGCATTGCATTGCATTACATCTTTCGATACACTTAATATTAATCCTTCAATAAGCGACAACAATGAAATATAAACTTCCAGGCGGAATGCACACATACCAGCTAAATGAAAGTCTACAACCAAATTTTTACTCCAGTGAACTGGTTGCCGTTCATTGACATTCAATTCAGTGAAAATCAGTTAAATATAATTAATTATTGTATGATTTTAAATCTGGGTCTGTATAAGTATGTCCAACAATGTTAAACACCTTTTGTTTGGTTAACAGATTAACAAAAGGCTAACAATACTAAGATTAAAAATATTTTTCAGGCCAGATAACTTCCTGTTTGGAGAGCAAGGTGCTGGGAATAACTACGCGAAGGGGCGATACACGGAAGGTGCCGAGTTAGCTGATGTAGTCTTGGACACCATTAGAAAGGAAGCCGAGGGTTGTGACCTTCTACAGGTAAATATACTACCTTTACAAAATACTATCTAGCAAATATAAACTACTAACTAAATATCTGGTCAAGCAACCCCTAGAAAAATTGATGTGAAAGATTTCAAGAAGTGTATTTTCAGCAAAAAATAAGGGGGTGTTTCATTTTTTTCCCTAAGACCGTGTAAATATGCAATGGTTCCATGGCACTATCCTATATCCATTCACTATCCTATATCCATATCCATATTCTGACAATCCTATTACAGGCTATTGTAGGTACCTGTCGATCTGGTGCCAGAACATTGGGTTGTTGTGCTTATGTAGCCAGTTTTATTATATATGGGATACTCAAGGCATCAAGAACAAATTTACTATCCATTTACTGCATTACTAGACATAGTCTTGGATGCCGGAAATCGGTAGATTAGAATTTTTAGTTTGTCTACTCTACCGGCAATTAATCTTTTTCAACACTTACTTTATATAGTAGCATCGATTGTCGATTCATTGTCTAAAGGTATGCAACGAAGAATATTGTGTTTTATTAGTTTTAAGCAGATAAGTCTGATGACACTCTTTTCCTACGCTACGAATATATATGTTAAAAAATATTATTATGCAATTTTAAAAAAGGCCAGGTTATTTCATGTTTTCTACACTTAGTCATTTACATCAATTTTGTTTAATTTTATTTCTACGTTAGACCAAAAACAATGTGCGGTGTCAATTTTGTCGACGTGTTGTCGACCGCCACAACCGCCAAAAAATGGAAACACCTCACCTTTTGCATGTTAAAAGCCGCCATTGACTGGCCTGTTTCGTTTAAATAGTTTAACTAAAAATTTTTAAACCATTATTTTTAATCGAAAATGTTTAATTTTTAATTTATTCATAATTTTAGTGTGAAATTTTCTTAAAAAAATACCACACATACCACAAATATTCCCGGATTTTTTTCTTGGTCGATTATTTAAAGAGAATTATAATTTTCAAAACATTCGTAACATTTTATGTGAAATAAAAGTGCAAATTTCCTCTGATATCAGGGCTTCCAAGTAGTGCACTCCATCGGAGGAGGAACCGGATCTGGAATGGGATGCTTGCTGTTGGAAAAAATCAAGGAGGAGTACCCCGACAGAATCGATACCACGTTTACCGTGATACCAAGTCCAAAGGTGTCCGATACTGTTGTAGAACCTTACAATGCCACAATGGCTATATCCTCGCTAATAGAGGTCTTGGACGAAACGTATATAATCGATAACGAGGCACTACACGATATTTGTTACAGGTAAGATTTATGATACAGGGTGTTCGTAAAATATAGACCATAGACCGATCATAATAATCTTTACAAATACTAATTCTATTGGATTCATGGATTGTATTGGCAATGGTAAGGTGGTAATCTCAATACTTGATGACCATATTGTTTTAGAAGTTCATCCATGGCATATCTCGGGGTCTGTTGGTGCTGGTTGCATAAATTTCAGTAGGAATTGGCTCTTCTAAACAACTATGGTAGGACGCATTATCCGTCACCACTATCGAGGGCTCAGTAAGATTTGGAATCAGTTTTCCCGAGATCTATTTCTTAAAAGAATTTGGGTCCATTGAATCGTGGTAGTCCGCCGACTTTGACTTCGTATTAGAAAAAAGTAATGAAGTATTTTGTATGATTCCACGCCTAGTTCCAGCATGTAGCAACAAAACGCTTACTATTTCCTGAGTGGCCTGTTTTACAACTTTTTACACTATTATCTTGCCACATTCTTTTAAATCCTCCTTTCGCAAAACTCCATATTTCGTCAAGCTACACAAATTGCGTCGGATATCCGCTTATAATTTCGTCGGATATCCTCTTATATTCTCGTAAAAAAGATATTCTCTTATTTGCGATGTGAGGTTGCTCACAAAGGAAACGTCTCTTATTTTCCTCTGTAATAGAAAAGCCAAGATTCTTTAAAATATGCCATAGATTCGTATCCGAAACATCTAAGATAGCCATTTGCTTTACTATTTGATTAACTGTTTCAATTGTAATATATTTTTTCTCTTTCATAGTATGCACAATATTTCGAATTTCTGCTTTAGCTCCATCCTGAACATCATTCATTTTCAACTTTTACGTCTCTTGTGGATTTTTCCTGAAGTACTAAGAGGTTCACCATACGTAGCCTCTTCCTTTATACGGGTTATGCTTCTGAAACTTATTTTTAAGGCATCAGCATCAGCAGGACGGAAGATAATGGCTGCAAGAGTCCATTATTTTCTTTTTTCGCTCTAGAAGTATTCTAGATGGTTAATAATAAATTGTCGGCTCTGTTTTGCAATAGTACAGTTCGACATTATTGAAAATATATTAATATGTAGTCAATGTGACTTCAAATTTGACTTTTAAAATAATAACTTGTTTTGAAACATATTTATTGACACTTGACACTGTATCCGAAAAATCTAAGTAAGACATGCGTTCTTACTTGTCCGAACATGGCCGAAATTGTATTGTACTCTATGAGACGTCAGTCGTTTATTGAATCAACATAGTCTGACCTAGAAATTGGCCAAAAGCAACAAACGTAACACATAAATTGATGCATACACACGTCATGATAGCTGAAAAAACTATGGCATTTGTTAATGTTACAATTTTCTTTATTGCCAAACGACTCTTTAGCATTGAGAATCGACTCCATAACGTGGATTTCATAGACTTAGCTTTTTCGACAAAGTAAACTGGAAGAATATCCTCACTTACAGTTTTGACTTTATTCAGATTTCGCCATTAGTAAAAAGTTGATATTTGTGTTCATATCTGGACTTCTGTTCATCATGTGCTTCAAAATAAGCACATGATAAATATTAGATAGCATATAGATTTCCTTAAATTTAGTTTTCTTTGCTGTATATTTATATTTCGCCATATATTCGTTATTTTTATTCAGCGCACGGAAGGAATCGGAAATCGGGAAAACTTTTTTCGTGTGCTGTGTCTATCAGACAGAAGACGTCTCATGTTCCCTATCGTTTCCCTGTCACTTCATAAGATTTACCGTAAGGCCGTGATTGCCCGGCCTTATGCTAGAAACAATTCGTAGAAAAGTCTACACTTACCTCTGCTATTAGCAGTTCTTGATATATCGTTTGCACCATCATCAATAACATCAGATCTGCACGGCATTGGCTTTGTTGCCTCAAGTCGATGAGATAAAAATCATAAAATAGCGCCTCTCATAAAAATCTGCTATCTTTCGAAATAGATATAAAACTGGAAGTCCCGCGTACCCTGTATCACACGGGAGAGTGGGGGATATATCCTCAACATATCTAAGCTGGGGATGCTAGTATTTACTCTGGTGAGCTTTTCTCCTGGTGTCGGTGATCGGCCATGAACATTAAATAAATATTGAAAATAGTCCTAGATAATATAAGACTAAGACTATAAAAGTATTTTCTCATATTATTTTATAAATATCAAATATCGATTCCTCACGTGAAGAGAAACGTGTTTCGTAGAATTCCTCTTTCTTACTATTTCGATAAAATCACTAGAGCCAGTAGCCGTAGACGTCTCAAGCGCCTCAAGCTGCGTATCCGCGACGATCCTTTAAGTAACGTAGGATGTATTATTGACTGGAAAGCGAAGAATTACGAGTGATTGATGGATCTCCATCTGTTTTATCGTTTCCTTTGTTTAGAAGATATAAATATCGCATTTGTAGACTAATAAAACCTCATTTGTATTTATTTGGTTAAAACATTCATCACAATTTAATTAAGTGAGTCGGCACATCACCTTTTCCGTGCAGTTTAATTAATTATATGGCTATTGTTTCCGTACAATATAATAATTAGCATTGTATGGCCGTCAGGTTTTGATGGATATGATGTAGAGTGGTTTGCAAGAAGATTTACTAGAAAAAATCAAACACGGAAGTTACATTCAAGTTAAGATAGTTAAAATTATAGAATAATATAGTTCGGCAAACAATGATAATTGCTTCAAACAATAGAGTCGTTAGTCAGTCTAAATCATGCTGTTTACTGACATGTATCAGAAACAGCAAATTTCGTTAGGATACTTTTCCCGTACAGGCGAGACAAACACCCGTACGAGGCGTATAGGCCAGTCACTGAAGAGAAGAAAGGGATAAATAACCCAAAAGGTTCCAAATTTGAAGGTTGGAGATATATTACTGAAACTAAATCTCACTTTACAACCCATTTGAAGGTCTCGAAGATTATAAAAAATTGAAAGAACAACAATTACTCACTAATAACTTAACTAAAACTTGCGAAACTTGATATAAGTCAAGTGATTCATTATAAATAATAACCCAAGTTTGCAAACTCATTTTCTAACCGGAACAATAGTAATTTTGAAAATGAAGTTAATTTTGCCATCTTTTCGAAAAAAATTGCAGAAGTTTTGCAAATTACTAATTACGTTGTAACAATTGCTTATTTTATGTAAAAATAGCGAATTATATTAGGGAATTTGAGTTGGGGTCGCCTCTGGTAGAAATATATATTTGAATTTTAAAAAGTTCGGTTCGCTAAACCCATACAATATTAGTACATTTAAAAAATATAACATAAATGTACATAAAGAAATATCAAATATTTATACAATAATAATGTTATATGCATATTATATGAATATACAAAAATCACACTTTCACATCATATAATTCATTTGATAGACACAATAAAATATACTTAGAATTTTTATTAATATTACTAACATATACAAATCATATTACCTACATGTGAGACTAGTACCTGTAACAAGAGTTTTATATCAAAAATATATTACTTCAATATTTAATACATATTTATAGAATGTGTTTTGAATTTTGGATATACGGGCGACACAGGAAACATAACGTCCTGCTACTTAGCTAAGATACACTTTTGAAATTTGGAAAACTTCCTCTATTGTATATTTTCCTCCAGTTTTTTTGATATATAGTTTCCTCCAGTTGTATAATTATGTCCTCTGATGATTCGCTAGTTTACTGTCTCGACTTAGAGCATATTCTCATCGTATTTGCGGCATAACACAACAACTAAACCACATTCATATCTGTGCTAGTACTTTTAGTTTCTGACAGTTCTGGTACGAGACTACTTTTAATTACCATTTCTTCTGAATGGATGATGGATCGGATTGGACTGGTTGACACTAAAATAATGTAGGAACAGCATCTTGTCGAGACCTCCAAGTTCCATGTTACAGGTTTAATGTAAGAGTCATTAAAAAAATGTGGAATGCAGACTAAGTAGTTTTATGTGATAAGCCAGGTACCTATTTTATTCCGATCATTTCCTGTCATCTTTTAGACCTAATAAAACGATCACATTAATAATTAATGGTTATTTAAGCATCTAGTGCAAAAAGTAAATGGTTATTGCATACGATGTGAAATTGGCCGTTAGGCCGAGTTGGGCAAGACGTCTAGTGCAATAAACACTTTTTCTACGAGTTGCATACAATATTTTTTTTCTACAATCGCCTCAATAGTAGGCTTTTGCGCTTTCAATTCTCAACGCAAAGTACGCCATTTCCGATGATGACATAATTGTCATCCATTGTCGCTTTAAAGCGGCAATAGTGTCAATTCCCGCTCGCTTCTTTATTATAAAGTCCTGCTAGCGCCTGCTAGCTTGTCAGTCAAAAATGACACATGAGCAATGTAGCTAATAAAAAAACTTATAAAAATCGGTTCATATATAAACATATGTCAAATACATACAAGAACACACTATCTTAAGCGATTGTAGAAAAAATGTTGTATGTATTACGAGCACAAACTGCCATTGCCGCTTTTTAAAGAACTTGAAATTTCTTTCGCAAGCGGCAATGCAGTACTTTGCGCTCTTAACACACAAATAACTATTCTACGTTCATGCAAAATCCAAATTTTTATTATATAGGTGGCACTAGTAAATGTCAAATATACCGCGCAGCCACAGATATATAGATATGAAATATATTGCGCAGCCTGCCCCGGTCGTGGCTCATGGGCCCCACCGACAGAGCGTTGTTTCTGGAGGTCTTGACTTCGCCGGTGTGTATTACCCCCGAGGATGTCATGTCGGGTGTTTAAGGGATAATTCCTGGCTCTCGCCGGGCTTCGCTAGAGCCCGGCTGCACGGCTAGAGCCGGCGACACGGTAGCTCAGGATGTAGCTCGCGAGCTATCAGCTCGCCGGCGTCGTCAGGTAGGGTAAATTAAGGTGTGTGGTTTAGCCAGGTAGTTGGCCTCGCGGTCCACTCAATTGGGATGTTTTAGTGTCTTCTCGATCCGTTTTATTTGGACTTTTTCTTCGGTGCCGTCTGCTTCTTCTCGCATCAGTCGTTGGCGTGGTCCTCGAGCATCTCCGTGGCCGTCTTGTAGTTCAGGTCCCTACGGATGACCTCGTTGGCCACATACCATGGGCGCCTACTGCAGTCCGAAGTTCTATGTTTTCCACTGCTTGGATCCTCTTGAGATGCGTCTTCACTGCGTATCCCCACGCGGTAGATGCGTAGGTCAACTGGGGGCGTAGGACGGTCTTGATGAGGGTCGTCTTATTCTTCAGGCTGAGCCTCTTGTCGCCGGCTAACATTGGGTACAGCAGGGCTTGGGTGAACTTTTCCTTTTTCTTTTTCTTTCTTTTTCTAGTGGCATCTATATATAGTCCTTCCACGTCAGGGCTCGATCCAGGTTCATGCCAAGGTACTTGACGTTGTTCTCCCACTGGATGTTGACAACGTTCATGGCGACGTGTCCTGTTGGCCTCTGCTTGCGACCCCCCGGAACAGCACTGCACACCGCGGTGATTTTTACCTTCCATCGGTTGCACCATTCCTCGAGAAGCGAAGCGGCTTCCTGCAGGTAGCGGGTGGGCTGCCTCGCTTGCCAGGATCTGGCGAGGATGGCGGTGTCGTCTGCGTATGTACTACGACAAATCATCCACTAGAGCAACCAATTTTGGATTGTGTGCGGGTGTATTGGGCATTTTTATTTCAAACACAAATATTTTTTTTACAAAAATCAATGTCAAATTTTTTTTATTATTATCATATATTAAATCTGCTTATTTGGGATGTTTCTTCTCCAAAGCTTATTTGATTTCAATGAGCAGGGGTTACAGTCAAGGTAATGCAAAGGTGAATTATCTGCTAAATACGGTTCCAGTAAATGTACTGTAAAATCATCAATTTTTAAGATAAAACAATGATAAAAGAAACAAAATGTCCGTTAAGAATTAAGCAGATTCAACAAGACTATACAGATTTATTATTATGTAGTGGTACATTACACAAAGTATCTACAAAAAAAAATAAAAAAAAGCATACAGTTGCATTCCTCTAATATTATCCATGCTGGATGGGAAAAATAATTTCATGTTTTAGCATGGTTAGCAAGTTAAACTAGTCACAAAATAAAACTTATTTTAATCGGTTTACCAGTATAAAAGTTAGAGGACATTGAACTGAGTATATAATTCAAAATATTGTGTAAATAAATTGTTACATATCCCCTTCATTTATTCTATAGAACTCTGAAGTTAGCAGCCCCATCATATGGCGACCTGAACCACCTAATTTCTGCTGTGATGGCCGGTGTAACAACATGTATTAGATTCCCTGGCCAGCTGAACGCAGACCTGCGAAAAATCCTGGTTAACATGGTTCCATTCCCACGTCTGCATTTTTTCATACCAGGATTCGCGCCTCTTACGTCAAGGTAAATCCTTAGAACTTACGTAAGGTTTTGATTTTTCAATTATTCGAATGTTGGTTTAGCTTGCTCCAGTTTCAGGTCGTTGAGTTTGGTTCGTGGAACTTGGTTGGAACAACGATTTTTTTCTTTTCTATTGTTTCTTTAGGTACACTCGCGAGTAGTTGAACGTAAACGACTTATTTTTTACAATATTTTTTGTTATTTTAGCATGTAATTGTGGCTTTTGACAGTACAGGGACATGAGTTCTTGTCAATATAACAACGTTTTGATGTGTGGATTATAATTTGGTATTAGAAAAAAATATTCCAATAAAGCTAAAACGGGGTGTAATTTCTTATTTTTAAAATATAGCTAAAACATAAAATAAACAAACAAATTATATCGTCCCCAAACATTTTCAATTGGATTGAGATCGAGACTTCTGGATGGCCAAATTGTTCCGCGCCAGAGGGGTAACTACATTTTGTTTACAAGGATGTGGTTCCGAATTTGATTTTGATGAATTTCTATAGTGCTTTAAAAAACGGCTAAACGCATTTTCTACCCATATTATGTCATACTTCCCGACAAAATGTCCATACCTTGACTCTACCATTTTGTTCTATATCTCATGAAGAGGTATAATTATTTATTGTGGTCTGAAAATATATCTCACTTAAAAATATCTTGTTTTATTTTCCATCCTGTATATTTTAGGAGACTTTTAATGTCCTTTTTCAGAATATAAAAATATATAAAAAATCGTATCCACTACCCATTTAAATGAGTTAATCGGAATTGGTTAGGTGAGATAAGTTATTAAGTGAAATATTATTATTAAGTGAGATTTTATTATTATTAAGTGAGAAAAGTTGCCCTGTACCTTATATTATTATTATTATTAACTGAGATAAATTACCCTGTAAGTGTGTTCAAAAGATTTACTGGGTACTTATTTTTTTAGAGGAGGCCAAGTGTATCGCGCCGTCACCGTTCCAGATCTGGTTCACCAGCTCTTCGACGCGAAGAACTTAATGGCCGCCTGTGATCCAAGAAGAGGTAAATATCTGACAGTAGCCTCGATATTTCGCGGACGCATGTCCACCAGAGAAGTGGATGAGCAGATGGTGAATATTCAGGACAAGAACAGCAGCTACTTCGTGGAATGGATACCCAATAATGTCAAGACAGCGGTCTGTGATATAC
The DNA here is from genome assembly GCA_964058915.1 of Tetropium fuscum. Classification (NCBI taxonomy): domain Eukaryota; kingdom Metazoa; phylum Arthropoda; class Insecta; order Coleoptera; family Cerambycidae; genus Tetropium; species Tetropium fuscum. Next base: position 231,390 of record CAXKVY010001819.1, on the reverse strand, counting down.
CGCCAAGAGGACTTAAGATGTGCGCCACTTTTATAGGAAACAACACGGCGGTGCAGGAACTATTTAAACGAATAGGTAAAATGTCTCCAGATAAATTAGGTATTATATGCAATATTTTTCCTCGCTTTAAGGTGAGGCCTTTTCTGCAATGTTCCGTAGAAAGGCCTTCCTACACTGGTACACCGGCGAAGGCATGGAGGAAATGGAATTCAGCGAAGCCGAGTCGAACATGCACGACCTGATATCCGAATATCAGCAATATGAACAAGCAAAGGACGAGGACGAGGATTTTGAAATCGATGGTGAAGAGACGGAGGATGAATATATGTAAATTTAGAAATGCTGAAATTAAAGCAGTTAATGATTTTTAATTAGTAACGTAGTTTCTTTAACCTCCGAGGTGCAGAGTGATGAGACTCCCAAGTGAGAACGTTAAAAAATCTTTCTTATAAAATATTACAAAATATCACTTATATTTGACTTATATTTATATAAAATGGACACTAAAATAAAATAAAAATTATATGACATGCTGCAAACATCCGTCAATATACAGACAACATACTATGGAAACAAACAGGGTCCCCCCATACATAAAGTTTTGTACAAAGTATGACGTTTTTGAGCAAAAAATATGTATATAAGATGTATATAAGAATAAAAGATATATTACAACTTACAAAGTATAGGAAATATAAACCATGAAGTAGTTATACGTGTACACACATGTAACTGACCTACATAATACTAACACTCTCAGGCATTAGGTACTCGTACTTCCACCCAACGAGGTAACGGAGACAAGCTCAATGTCGAGTCTTGTAGAAGAGAAATCTCCATGGTGTGAAAAATGGTTACCAAAGTCATCGTTAGCATAAGTTTCAACCTTTCACAGCTTTTCAGTACTATCTAAAAACATGTAATAGATAAAAAATAGAAATATTTATATATCCAACTGTCAAATGTTCAGAATGTCAAATATGACAATGAAATATGAAATAAAGAAATATGAGACATAAAAACCCCAGCAAAAAACCCTCATTATATCGATCCCTTCACATCTGCTACCGCATATTTTACAGCGTTGTCAAGTATAACCGAAACAGATACTTTTATTTCTTATCTATAATCATAAATTTATCACCTACCATTTTCCCGGAGAACCTATTTCGACCTGAAGAGACTAAAACAAATCACGTCTGGCAGAGCAATTTCAAGGTCTGGTGATATGTGTGTATATGTGACTATTTCAATCTGTAATCAATTTCAGAATTCCTATATTACATATATATCTTATTCTTGCTCAAACAATATAACTACATATCAATTTGGGTGAACCCAACGTATGGCAGCAAACCTAATATATATAATAAAACAATTAAATCATATGAAATTGGCTGAACCCAACGCAGGACAAAAAACCTAAGATATAAATAAAACATAAGAATTGACGCCCAACGTGAGGCATATTAAATCAGATCAATTGGCTGCCCAACGTGGGGCCATACTCTTAATTAAAATAACCTTAAAATCAAACATCTGAGAAATGATCGTTCCGAATATCCGTCATATCTCTGTGGTGTAATATGTTTTCGTTCCCGCCTCGGCGCTTTATAAATTTCAACTTAATTATGCTTCTTCGACTACAAACTTTTTCCTGGCAGACGAACACGCATTCGAAAGTTTCCACTAATTTGATTGGGAGAAACTTCTTGCTCAAAAATACTTGTACAAGGCTGTTAGCTGCAGCTGAAGTCGTGAATCGTTTCTTCCTTTATTTAGATTCCGAAATATTTTTTTTATTGGAAATTTTGTTATTTAGTTTAACTGGAATTTTAAACTGTAGATTTGCTTTTTTTAATATAAAATTCAAAATCATAATATTTATTATAATAAATCATAGGTACCCGTACCAATCAGTATCGTAAAACTATAGCTTGTATATAGTTTAAGCGGTACCTCGAGTGACGAGTGTAAAGCATATTTCAAACTATGGTTATACCTTAGATGACATATCTTAGTTGTAAGAATAAACGTACGAGGGGATTTAATTGCAACGTAATTTGTTTTTTTTTCATATCATGGTTGCTTCTTACTAGACCAATACTGATACAAGTAAGTTATTGTGAGTGTTGTGGATTTTTTTCCTTGCGTTTTCAACGGCTTTTGAATTTTAAAATCGTTAGGGAGAGTGCTTTATATTTTTCATAGTGTCTTTTTTATCGTCCATGCCACTGGTGCAATGCGCAGAACAAATAGCCAATCTCCCTTCTCGCTCATAAACGGTTTGTATTTGTTAGTTATAAGCAAGCATATGAGTAATTATACGTTGCTTTATCTTATCTATCTCTTTTATTCGTGTCAGGTACAGTGGCGAGCTTCTGAACGTAAACGATTTTATTTACTTCATGTTATTGTGGCTTTAAATTTTTTGAAGTTATGTGTGATGCCTGGGAACTTATTAATTTGATATGTCAAAAAAGACACGCATCATAAATTATTTTAGTGCTGGGTGGTCTTTAAGTGCGAACCTTTTACAAGTTAGCAAATTTGCATATTTAGCATACCATCATGAGGAAGGAGCTGCAAGTAGAAGCAATTTGATTCAAGATGAAGAGATGGTAAGTTGGTTAAGAAGAAACCCCTTTGCTGCAACAGCTTGTTATGGTACGCAGTTACCTGCTTCCTTGTGGACAGCTGGACGTCGAATTAAACAGAGCGATATGTAATTATTGAGCTGCCAAAAAGAAAGATTTCTGATTTAATGTGCACGAGTCTAAATACACTTTCTCTTATTTGGTTTATTACTGATGTTTGATTTCTTGACACCTCATTGTTTTCTATAAAAAAATAACTACCTTGATTATATCTTCGATGTTCTGGAAGACAAAAGTCAAAACGTTTTACTCCTACGACCATTTGCCAGAAGGACATGTTACAATGTTTCATCTGAAAGGACGCACTGACGACATAACTCTCTCCCATAGTCATAGACATATCTCCCCTACTAATTATACGATTTAGATCTACTTGGGCTATAATTAAAGGACGAAAAAAAAACTGTCGATTGGTAAAAAAAATATTTCCCCACCCCCTTCCCTCATACTAAACACACCTTGTGAAAAAACAGGCAAATCGTTTTGTATTGCGCGATAGGCGTTCGCAACAAAAAAATATGCGCTAATGTCATGGTATAACTTATGAAAAAACGAAGAAAAAGCCGTTTGATTTTTTAAGATCGGCCAATATTCAGAGAAGTTATGGGCATTTTAAAAAATTTCGTTTTCTCCCTCGCCCCCCTCTCCTAATTATCCCACCACCCCCAGCCTACGGGCTCATAATTCCTTCATTATAGCTCTTCCACACAAAAAAATTGAGCCTCCAAATCCACTCCAATGAATTTTTCTTATTTTTCAAACTACGATTCACGCTATCTCGCAAACTAATTATCCGATTTGGCTTAGCTTTAAATGAGCGTGTGTATTTTGTCATAGTCTTAATTTTTTTTGTAGAGATATGCTGTAGAGATGATTTTCCCATGCTTTTAATTGATCGTTCTTCCCTTCCCCTCCTTGATCCCGTCTGCACAAACCATACCAAAATGATGGCAGGACACGACCTGATAGATTGGGCAAAAAAATTTGAATTTGAGTGTCTGTTTTGCAACCCATATCCACTCCACTTATATTTTAAAAATAAGAAAATATAGCTTTTTCGAATATTTTTATCTAATACCAAATTATAATCTAGACATCAAAACGTCATATTGACAAGAAATTCATGTCTCTGTCAAAAGCCACAATTACATGATGCTTAAATAACCAAAAATATTTATAAGTCATTTACTTTCAACTGCTAACGAGTGTAGGTACTACATTGTAGGTAACCGTTGATATATAACCTAATATTTAATAACTCTTTCAGTATTACCAAAATATGTACAGAAAAACAATAGAGACGTACCACGATATAAGATGGCTATCTGGCTTTAAAATGTTATTCGCTGCTTTAAATTTTAATTTAGGATTTAAAAAAGTATCCAACCATTATGTAGAAAATTTTCCATTAGTTATACCTATTAATTAGTATTCTACGACGCGACGATACTCTCCAGTTTTATTACAGCTAGCGTCAAAGTTGTAAACATGCTCTTGAATATTTTACGCTTTCTGTTACACCACATTGCATTAATTTCAATTAGACGTTTGGATTTTTGTTACATTTCGTAAATATCGTTGGTTTAACATAACTGGTAGCTGGTATAACATACCTACATACCTAATTAAAGTTACTTAATATGTGATAATAGGAAAAACATAAGTATAATGAACAGAGTGGTTGTTGACCCACAAGACTCTAAACACAAGACTCTAAACACAATCACAAGACTTTAAACTATTATTGTATTGAATAACAGCACAAATAATTTGAACACTAAAACAGCTCAAGACACTACGGATGGCTAAATAGTTTTGGCTTAGAATACACCATACAAAATACTAATAGTTTATTGAATACCATGAAAACATAAAAAAACGGAAACGGATTCAACAAGTCGCTAGACCAGAACGAAACTTTTTGCTTGAAACTTTTGAAAATTGTTTGCTAATGTTGTTAAGCTGATGTATAAGATCAGCTATAGTGTTATTTAAAAAATTAAACAATTTTCCTTCTAAAGAGGTCTGGATTAAAGTCATGGATTAAACAAATTCCGGTACATTGTAAAACAAAAGGTAAACCTGCCGTACCAAAATCTTCCACAAAACGCAACATTCTTCGCTCCTTTACTTAGTTCACTTTTTCTCCGCGGGAAGCTGGCCGTATTCCCCACACCGCAAAAATGGCGTGTATGTTACGTTAAACAAAATGTACAAAAATGTACAAAATGTAAATTACAAAATGTACGTTAATTTATTTTAGCAGAAAATACATCTGAGATGAGGTGCATTATAAATTAATATAATGAAAAATTAAAACGTTAGTTCTACTTTAGTATAACAAAATATTGATCACACTATATACCTTTCGTCATATCATAAAACAATTGGATGGTGAATGTGATGTAGAATAAGAATGTTTCCCATTCAAATATTACGTATCCATTTTACACGTTCCTCGCCCGTGTCACATCGGCATCACTGGCATTCATTTGGATGTCAAAATTGCCTAATTTGTGGTAAAGTGGGGTCAGCAATAATTCTTGAAATAGAAATAATAAAGTTATTCTTTAATTTAGTGTATTATTTTTATTGGTTTTGTGTTAGAATTGATTAGTTATTAGTATTCTATCAAAACATAACAACCTGTTGAATGCCCCGATCTTCCATTGCGGCAATTGTGGGTATCCTTTGAAAATTTTTTATGTCTCATATTTCGATGTTACAAACAGTACCTACCTCCCTACCTGATATTTTTTGGGAAATTCTTTAAGAAATGTATCTACTTAATGGACATTTCATGGACGTCCACCAACTATCGTACAATGGATGTTATTACATGGACGTACATAGTACATCCATTATTAATCCATGGACTAATGTACTAACAATGGACCTAACCTGGACGTCCAGTGCTATCTGGGATATAGTGGGTACCCAATATTTCGACACTCTTCTTCTAACACGCCTCGATGTTTGTAGAAGCATTCTTCTCGCGACGAGAAATCTCGAAGCACATTCCACAAGCGGCTATTGGTTGAAAATTGTAGTATTTGTAAATTATGTTTCCGATTTTGTTGACTAAAGAAGAATGGTAGTTTAATGAAACACTTTTTGCTTTTTCTACGATTTTAGTTTTACCGCTCTGTCGGCATATTTTCTGTCGGATATACCGATTGTCGTGAAGATAGTTATTAATTTTTAAAGCTTCATTATTGTAGCTTTTATTAGCTACATCTTTGGTGATATATTTTATGGTTTCACATTTTTTATTAATTTATTATTTTCGGTTCGAGATATTTGATGTTGTAGTGTCTTTTAGTATATTTTTTTTCTTTGTGTTCACTTGTGTTCTTTATTAGTTTTATGATTTACCAGGTTTGAGGAATAGTACCTTTGTCTGGGTTTATTTAAAAAAATTGTATTCTTTATTTGTTTTTCAAATTAAATTTTAAAACTATATACCACATTATTATTTTTGGACCTAACTTCATATTTTATAATATTTGGTTTAGTTTCAATTTTCAATGCTTGCGATTATATTTGGATATGTTAAGTAATTTTTGCTTGTACTAAGGCAAGTGTTTTAAAAATAATGGTTTGATATTTTCTGTTACAATTTGGAAATTATCCATTTTTTATGAAATTGATTTAAACATTTATTTATTAGCTCTTGAGGGGTAACTGAAATCAAACTGAAGTAAACTGTATTTTAGAACTTTTTTTGTGTTTAGATACTATTATATATCGTTGAGTGAAGAAATGTTATACCCTGTGCATTATCAGAAAGCAACACTCTACATCGGTCTAGTACCTGTCAACCACTTCATACATTCCGCTTCAGTTAACACTTGTGGCACACATTGTCAACAGCTAACAATATAGAAAAGAATACAAATAAACTCCAATCAATAGCAGCTGTTATCAGCCATTCCAAGCGAGAAATGTGCGGATATGCGTTGACCCTACCATCGTAACTTTATCTAAGCGAGAAGATGCTGTCCAACTTTTTTCATCTCCGCATAAACGCCACATATTTCGCATTTATTTTCTAACATAAAATGGAATGTATCTGGCACATGTGCAGTGAAAAAAACCCAGTATAAAGGGAGTAGGATACCCGACAGTGTGATAAATTACCTGTCGCACAAGAAAGGTCAGTTCTTTTGAATAAACGTAATATTATGAGGTATACCTAATAATATGTTGCTTAAGGATACCAACATGAACAACTACCATGATATTGTTATCCTGCGAATATGATACTTTCTTGTCATAAAATAATGTCACATGAAAGGTGGAAGAAGGTACACAAATTCTGCCACCTTATCAATGGGAAACTATATAAAAAAATATAACACGCTTTAAGTAGATAAATCGCACATCATTCTGAAGAGCTCCAAGAAAGCGAAGGACCTTCGATATAAATGAATACATGATTCGTTTCAGTATATAACAAAAACAACAAAACCGACTTCAAAAAAATTTATTCTAAAAAATGTACTAAAAAGTAAATTATAATTACGTTATTCTACTACTATTACTACTCAGAATACAAACAATTTATTAGGCAATTTATAATATTATCAATTTATTATTGTTGTTTCTAGAGTCGGTACAAACCAAATATAGATCCATCAAATGCATAAGGTTTAAAAAAGCTTAAAAAAATAAAAAAATATTGAAAAAAATCCGCGTGTACACGTGATAGAAGTAATACTTCTTTACCGATTCGTTGAGAGAGTGTGAGAGAGAGAGAAAGAGAGGTATTGTACATATTGGCTTTATGGTAACTGAAGTGTGACACATATGTTCGTGATTCCAAATTATGTATATTTCTCAAGAATATAGCATCAATCTTGTTCCTGATTTAGTCGTGGCAATGTTCCGGTCGTTATTCATATCTAAACCTAATTTCTCACGAAAAAAGTGAAGTAGTGGCAAGGACGCATCCTCCACAAAAAGATCACCATCCATTTGGATCAGATTCGAAAGCCCAATCCAGATATATCCAGCAGGACATGCATAAGTATAAAGTAATATTGTATTCTGGTTAATTCCGATTCTGTCATGATCGTTTATAAATTATATAATTATATCAAAATTGCTTTCCGCTTTGTTATTATTGAGGGCCGGTATTGTAGCTACTCTTCTACGGATTGGTACAGTTGTTTTACTAATTTGATTAGCGTTTACATACCCTGCAACTTTTTCCTATTTTTTCACCAATTTTCGGTGAATCCTAAAAATCTAACCATGCGATCGTGACTTCACCTGTATCATCACAATCAATATGCAGTAGTTTTCCCACTGCACCGTTTGATAAACCGTAAATATTTGTTGTTATCATTTAAAACACACCTTCGACAAACACAGTTTCATATGGCAGTCCTGCAGTGTCAATAAGTGACGTTTTATGGAATTTCTGACGTACAAAGGCTTCTTGCTCCGCAGATGTGCATCCAATATAAATATCGCTGCATTCGCTATATCTGTTTCTATCTCTCCCTCATATCTGTCATATACTTTATCTCCCTTGCGAGATGAAAATGTTATAAAATCTGTCTTGACGCGACCTTGAAAAATCACTCTCATGCGGCTAAAGAAGTATTCACTTCAAAAATGATACTTACACAAATTAGGTACTCACTTTCTGGTAAATCGGAAGTGTTCCTCACTGTCCCTACCAGTCCCTTTATTTTTTGTCTTTGACGTGACCATAGATTGTTAAAACTTAACAAGGAGCTACCTTCTCGCTTTTATTAGAATTCTGTTCCAAAAAGTCTCTAAAATGTAAAATGTTGTTCAACACATTAATTTAATACATGTAAAAAATGACTATGGTGGATTCTCTATTATATTCCCTACAAAACTGATAAGGGTAGTACAGAAGCATGCAAAAACCACCTTTCTAAGGAATCTACACAACTTGAATAACACCACAAGCCAGCGTTACATTCCTTTTAATTAACTGCGCGCACTTTTACTATACACAGCAAACAGTATTATTTTGTTAAAAGTCCCACTGTTTCTTACAAAGCCAGGGCAGAAGCAAAAGTGACATAACAATCATAACCAACCTTCGTACGGTGACGCCACTATAGATTTGTGCGCTTGTGCGGAACGCGATATGTGATTTGTCAGTGAAACATACGTCATTACAGGTGCCGATTTTATCGACATGCGCCAAAATTTAAATAAATGGGCCTATATCAAAGTGTTTTAAGCGTATGGCTTACGTAAGTATATAAATGTTTATAGTCATTAGTTAATTTATAAAACGTTAAAATATATAAAGGTACCTATGACAATAGTATGTTTAGGACAAAATTGGATGTCCTTTTGTCATATTTTTTGAACTGTCCATTGGATTAATCAGGTTGGATATCCGATGGACATCCAATTGTGCAAGACCATATTTAGGACCAAAAATGGACGTCCATTTGACGTACTTCTAGGGCTGTCCACTGGATTAATCGCGATCCATGGACATAATGGACTATATATGGATAAAAAATGGACATCCATTGGACAATATGTGTTGTCTGGAGCATGTATCGGAGATGACGTGTTCTCGCCAATGCGATTTTATGGGCGATTCTCACAGTTGAATGTAAATATGTACCTACCTACTGTTGTATTCATCTTTTCAAATTGAAATTGCCAAGATTTTGTGTTTTGTGTAGGTATACATAGAGGTGGCTACGTGTGTTTGTAAGATGTATTATTTTTATATGTGCTACAATTTTTTAAACAGTGCCAAACTGTGCTGTCGCGAAGTGTTATAATTATAATCGAAATACTAAAGAAAGTAACATCAAATACTTTACCTTCCCCAAAATTGAACAGTTGTCAAAACAATGGTGACTGCAAAAAAGTGGATAAAATAAATTTAAAGAATGATATGTAGGTAGATACTATATTTTTATGTGATGTGATAATTTAAAATTCAGGTATAGTGTTTTAAATGCATTATTTTGCTTAAGTTACAATATGATTCATTTTGAAGAAAATTGTTTTGAGGTATAAACCTCTGAAATATAAACTTTTAAACGTAATTCCGACAAAAAATTCCAATTACTGAAACGAGATGCGCTTTGCGTCTTCGAAAGCAAAACAAGATATAACAAACAAATTACAAACTATAAACATCAATGCAGAAAGAAAACGTGGACGTACGGACAAAATAACCGAAAAACGAAACAGTAAATAGCAGATAATCATCCTACATTAACGGATAGTCAAGAACATGATATTGAAAGACTCTAAAACATCCGGCAAAAGTATTTTCTTAAAAATAGATGCCAATATGAGAAATCATACACACACAGAGAGAGAGAAGACACAGGCAGGAAGTGTCTGAATGCTCAATACTGTTGATGTTGAGTCTACATCAGAGGAATTATATTTTATAATATGTATTCTCGCAGCAGTTTTTGAAATATTTTTACATCACAATAGGTAAATCAATAATTAAATGCCTAAAGTTATGCTTATATTAGGTTATTATTTATATTTTTAGATTATTCACTTATTCTTATTTTTCATATGGTATTATTATTATAAAATAAGTAGGTATAAATGTAAAAATGCGTTCTGTCATGCTGCTTCAGTAAAAATGCCGCTTCAGTAAAACGTATTTTGTCTAGTTTTAAGTATATGGGTACTTAAGTACCTACTTATCGCAACATTCTTAAAAAAATAATCGTATTTTGTATTGTATGTCATATCAAATAAAGTTCTTCGTATTTGACATTGTATGTCGTATCACATAAAGTTCTCGGTTTCTTTTTGTAGATCTTTATTTAGTTTTCCGTGAAGCAATATACCGTTACGTCGCGTCGTCAACTTTACTCGCTTTCTAACACAGCGCGATACATAGTCACGATACACTGTGTACTGTTGGTCGAGCAGTAAAATCGCTCTTCTAGCTCCCTTATTTCAATTTTTTTAGGTTTTGGCCATTCATCATGTGAATAGCACCTTTTTTAGTGGGCACGAATTTTTCAAAATCATTTTTTCCTTGTCCGCATTCGATTTCTCAAGTCCTAGCGTACTGATTTTTTTTAAAAAACTTTAAAAGTTTTGTCTATATTGTCTCAATCGATGTATTCATAATATATAAATTCTTAATAATTAACTTTATTTTTAAGGATTTTAAGGCTAATTTTTTCAAAAACGTCTCATATTTTAAGAACTTAATTTTTGCCACCGGATGCACTGTAATTTCTTCTATAAGTAGCCAAAATATAGGTCAAATCCCGAGCCGCTGATTTAATAGAGCAATGTATGTTTTAAAAAAGGTGTTTTTCAAATTATTTCGCGGGCAAGGAAAAAATGAATTTGCAAAATTCGTCCCTACTAAAAAAAGTTGTAATTCACATGATGAATGGCCAAAACTATGCCCTAAATGATGCTGGATGTATTATTTAGTTATAGCTTAATAAAAAAAACAACATATCCGGAAATGTCGTCTCGGACCTGACGTCATAGTCGCCTGCGCGCCGACATACCGTTGTGTGTGCACCGTGGTCGTTGATTGAAGGATCCTTCAATCACCTTCTAGTGGCCATTTGCTACTACCTATCCGACATCATAGATGCCTTACGATAGGTAGTCTTGCCATCTAGTCCTAATGGGTCAAACTTGGCACTTTGAAATGTTCTGTACTTTACATAAAATATGTTGTCAATGTTGTGCAATGCCTGAGCATTTGTACATATGTATATATATATATATATATATATATATATATATATATATATATATATATATATATATATATATATATATATATATATTATATATATATATATATATATATATATATATATATATATATATATATATATATATATATATATATATATATATATATATATATATATATATATATTATTTTTAGGCTGTTTTTAGAAGATCGTTATTGATCGTTATAATTAAAATATTATAATAAAATTATACTAATTTTAGATTAATGCACGTATCTACAAATATTTTAATGGAACGTTTGATTAATTAATAAAAAATGTCAAATGCTCAGGCATATATATATATATATATATATATATATATATATATATATATATATATATATATATATATATATATATATATATATATATATATATATATTATTTTTAGGCTGTTTTTAGAAGATCGTTATTGATCGTTATAATTAAAATATTATAATAAAATTATACTAATTTTAGATTAATGCACGTATCTACAAATATTTTAATGGAACGTTTGATTAATTAATAAAAAATGTCAAATGCTCAGGCATTGCACAACATTGACAACATATTTTATGTAAAGTACAGAACGTTTCAAAGTGCCAAGTTTGACCCATTAGGCCTAGATGGCAAGACTGACTACCTATATATAATATATATATATATATATATATATATATATATATATATATATATATATATATATATATATATATATATATATATATATATATATATATATATATATACATATATATATATATATATATATATATATATATATATATATATATATATATATATATATATATATATATATATATATATATATATATATATATACATATATTGATACCCTTGTCCTGTCAGTCAACATTCCCGCTGGGTATATTTAAGTGAAATGAAACTGACACGAAACAATAATTATTGCCATCAGAGGACCTTTCAAATTAATACACATTTTAGATATCTACTCCAATTATCCGTATATTTAAAAAAATTGCGTGTTAAAGTTATTATAGCCTATCTGTTAATGAAGAGGGTGATCATGTATGTATATAGAACATCCTTGACAGCACCCAAAATGTGCGTTACTAAGCATTACCGCAAAAAATCAACTTAAAATACGAGACACTTTTATCATTTGAATTTAATTTTCCTAGGATTTTTTTGGTATTACGTAATTTATAAAAATAGTAGCTATTATCAGCGGCTCTAAAATTAATTCCTGCCGCACGCTCTGATTTAGCGATAATTAACAGCATGCTTCATTTATATGGTAGCAGGTAGGTAGGCATAGAAGAAATTAAATGCCGGACAATATTCAATTTCGTATACATATAATGAATGTCAAAAAATAGGTAAAAACTTTTAACTTAAACGGTTTTATATTAAATCATCAGTTGTACTGAAAACTACAAAATAATTAGGACACAAAGCTGGACCGTCCTGAGATTCTCACGTTTGGTAAGTAATAAAAATGTGGAGTGTATTTGAAATACCTATGGTTTTTATGCGCCCTACGTTTTTATTCCTTACCAAACATCATAATCTCAGAAAGGTCCAGGTTTGTGTCCTAATTATTTTGTAGCTTTTAGTACAACTGATGATTTAAAATAAAACCTTTTAAGTTAAAAGTTTTTTTATTAATTTTGTAGTTTTCAGTTTTTTATGTTGCACTGTCCACCTCCTGCCTCCACCATCAAACCCTCGTCACCAAGTATAATGTATGGGACTCATTAAAAGCAACCAAATGAGACCAGTAACCTTAAACAACCCCAAGCACGAAGTTTGAGACAAATCTGTTCATAAATTCGATAGGCCGCCATTTTGGAAACACCGCAAAGTTTTTAAGGCAAAGGACCCCGCAGTTTTTAAAGGGGAATTGGGTTTCACTCAATCTCGCTCAAACCTGTTGAAAAACATCAGTCATGTCCTTCTGATCAAATGGGCGCGATGAAAAATAATGGAAGGATTTCGAGATACCGGCCACCGAAGGTGAGTTTTTTAAACTACGAAAATCTTATTTGGCATATATGTACAAGTGACAGCTACGTTATCATTGTCGATATGACAGTAAGTGTGAATCATTCTCCTGGCTTCGCTTCCTTGCAGGAATTGACTTGGGGTGTTTTTCAGGTCAATCTTGCCCCATCGTATATCCAGGACAATGACATCGACGAGCGAACAGCAGAATTTCAATTGGACCGAGATCGCGAAGAGGGACTTATCCAGGTCAGAATATTTTACAGAATAACAGGTTTGAGCGAGATTGAGTGAAACCCAAGTCCCCTTTAAAAACTGCGGGGATCTTTGTGACAAATCGGTTTATAACAATAGGATAGTCCAGCATTTTGGATCCGCCATTTTGATTTTATTAAGTGAGTCAAAAATTGTATTGAGTGACCTTTAACACCGCAAGGTTTCAAGTTTCAGACAAATCGGTTTATAATTAGAAAAGGTCGCCATTTTGGATCCGCCATTTTGTTCTTTTCTGTAATGAAAAAGATACTAAAATGTACTATCAAAGAGGATGTTTCTCTTGGTGAAAAAAGTTACATCTAGTTTATCAAGTTTATCTAGTTGCTTGTTTAGTGTCGTGTAAAATCAGAAATAATCAAAATGAATGTTGATGTGCTTGAGAGACCAAGAAGACATGGAGTATACTTAACACATTCAGATTGCTAGGGACATCACTAACTCTAATTCAAGAGGGTCACTCAAGATGGCAAGTAGCCCTAATGTTAAATATCAGTAGTACTGTCGTAAATAGGGCCTGGAGAAAGTACCAAATTTATGGTATTTTTAGAAGGCAACTTTACCCGTTCGTATAAGGGCACCTTCCGAGAAAGAAGACCGTTTAGTACAGCCTTCGGCCACCAGAATACGCAGAAGTACCGCTACAATGCTTCAAAATCAGCTGTTTGAGAGTACAGGAACCAGAAGAAGTACCCAAACGTTACGTAACAGGACTCACGAACGTCAGCGTTATGTAAGAAGAACCGTTAAAGTATCTCCTTTAAACCCTGAGCACCGTAGATCAAAAATATTGTTTGCTGGAAACACGTTAATTGGAATTTGCAGCAGTGGAGCAGTGGAGCAACGTGCTGTTCACTGACGAATGGAGATTCTCTTTGAATCACATTGATGGACGAGCTCTAGTCTGAGACGCCCAGTTGAACGTTATTTAGACTGCACTGTGGAAGAAAGTTCGATTTGGAGGAGGGTCCATAATGGTTTGGGGTGGAATAACTTTGATGCGGTTCTAGAACCACATGTGGTACCATTTGTCGAAAACGTAGGCGCAGAATTATTTCTGCAACAAGACAATGCCGGCCCACACATCGCCAGAATAATGCAAAATTATCTCAATGCCCCCAATATTGAGGTTATAGATTGGTACGCTCGTAATCCATACCTCAATCCAATCGAGGACGTTTGGGACACACATGGGAAGCAATTGAAGGACCGTCAATCGCTCCGGAATCTGGAACACGTTAAAAAAATCTTCCTGGAAGAGTGGAAATCTTCCAGTTATTCGAAATTTAATTGAAAGTATGCCCGTCGTTGTGCAGAAGTTTTGTTTGACGAGTTATAGGGGGCCATACACGATATTAATTTTGACTTCGGCTTATTTTTGAGAATGTTTTCATAAAAACAATAAAGACATTTGTTTTTTAAAACTTTAAAAACAATACATTTCTGCATTTTTCTTTTTTTTTCTGTAAACATCACAAGCAGATTATAAAAAATTGTACTAATCTCCCAATAAAATAGTCCAATATATAAAAAGAAGAAAATTGTAATAAAAAGTCCCTTTAAAAAAATATCCACATTTTTAACAGTGGCTCCTTTTTAGTTTTGAGTAGTGTATTTTTCTTCCTGTATGTCCTATGACTTTCTGGTTATTGAAGGAAATAAAGAATAAAAAATGTTCTTAAAAAAATGTTATATACATATTTGACGTATAACCAATAGAGTCCACACTATACGCTATGGAAAAACAGAATAGTGGAGCAAATCACGTATTTTTACATCGTTTCCCCGCTAGATCTATTCCATGATTTTGCATACTTATTGATTTTGCTTAGTTACTACTATAGATCATACTCATTCTCGTTCTCTGTCCTCTCTTCCACGTCCTCGTCTTTTGTCCACCCCTCCAAGTTCTCGTCGTCTGTTCCTCATATTATATTTATTCCTTCTTTTCTTTTCCTTCTGTTATATGTTTTCAAGAGATCTACAGAATTAAATTCATTATTAGCATTGAGACATGATTGACCGTGACAATAGCCACAACGTATTTAACAGGACAGTTCAGCTTTTCTACACCCACAATTTATGTTACGTCCTTCAACGCAATTGCAAAAATAGTATTTAAAAGTACATCTAGTGCAGGTGGCATTAAAGTTTTAATGGGATCCAAAATATTATTATTTACCGTCCATCCCCATTGTTCAAATGTTGGCGTGCGGCTGAGGCATTAGGTGAATGTGATGACAATTTCGCTGTGTTTTTAAGTCTTGTTGACTTTGCAAATGTATCGATATGTATCGATAATTTTCATGGATTATTCTGATTGAAAAGCTCCATAGATTACCAGAAGAATGCGTAATCCATTTTCCACGTCACCCCACGAACGTCTAAACTAAGAAACCATACACCGTAAAGGCCAAATTGGTTTGCTGTCGATCCAGGAACCTCAATTATACTACGAAGCCGTACAGGAGAAACAATATCAGTTGAATTTGATTAATAATTTTTAAACGCTCCAGTTGCGACACGATTTTTTAAATGATGTAAAATATTTTAACTGGCGTAAAACATTGTAACTTGTAACTGACAAGCGAACATGCCTGTCTCTACAAATTAAACGTGATGAATTCGCCGGGGATTAGGTGCCAATTTACGCAGTATCCAATTTCAAATTAATAAGCATAGTATTTATTTTAAAAAATCTATAAATTATATCAGAATGTAGAAAGATGAGCCGATATTGCAGCAAGCATACTAGCATTGGCTAATCTAATAATAGTTCTGTTTTTAACAAAAACATTCGTGTCAAGCTTATGGGTTATATAATATTATTGTTATTGGAATTTTCATTTGTGAATAGCTCACGATTTTATTATTAATCAATGAACCATGATATTTTGAGAATTGGTCTTTCGTCAATCAGCCAAATATGATTTTTCAGAAAATCAGTCAATCAGGAAAATATGATTTTTAATATTTGTGAAAAAAAATAGCAAAATATCCCATGCAAAAATGCTGATATTGCATACATCTATAGTTTACATTGCGCTTCAGTTATCCATAAAAGACGCCCTAATATATATTTTTTATTTATATAGGTATATACCAATTTAGTATCTAAATACCAATAATGGATAAAACATTTTTAGTCACCGCTCTTTATAACGGTTACAATAACAATTCTTAAGATGCTTCGTTGTATGTGAAAGAGAAGCCATCCAACCCATCCTTTTCATGAAATCGAAAAAAATCATCGTGTTTTCGTTGTTCATAAAGACACCTCGTGACTTTCAACTGAAATATATTTTTTTTCTGAAACCTCATTCAGCATGTCTAGGGATGTTTTTCTATTTTATTGAATAGAGGGGTACAAAAATAAAGAAACCGTAAAACTCAATTTATAAATAGTCGTTTATACAGTCAACAACCTGTGCTAGGCGAGAATTAGAACGACATAAACAAGAAAGTACAGTTGAAAATCTGAAAGCACGTAAATTGGATTTCAATATTTATGCACGCGTCGATGTTACATAATAAACAGGTAGGTACTTATTTAATCAGAGATCTGTTTGGTGTTTATTATTTATTTACTGCTTAATTACAACTCGAGAAACAACTTGAAAAAGGAGATAAACTCGATATCATTAATGTTGGCGTGTACGTCATCAGTGACCGCACTTAGCAAATACATGCATATTACGTTCTGGTGCATTTTAGTTGCATGGATTTAAATACCAAAATATGCAATATATATATTCTAGATTTCCGATACAACTTATATAACATACGTTACTATTATTAAATACTATGAGATAAAGATGTGATTTGGTCTGCATCGTTTCTTTCATAGGCGCAGCGAGAGTAGCGTCGTACGTGCCGTGAACTTACAATTTTCATCGACTTTGACGTTACGTGTTACGTTTGACTGCTGTTTGCCTATTTTGTTGTTAACATTCACTTTTTAATACACCTTATTTATTTTTTTATTGTTATGACATATACTTCTTTACAGTTATATTTCTCGTGTAACTAAACATGACTGCCTTTGGCAAATATAACCTCAAAATGCCGGGGAAACGGTATTGTAAATACTTAGTGCTGAAATTATTAAATTATTTCAAAAGAGACAACAAGGGCCCTTTTTACCTCTAACTGCAGTTGATGAGGTAATTTTAGAAAATAAATAGCACATTTTTTGTAAACGTAAATTAAACTTTCTACAGCGTGTCTGTGACGCCTTGGGCATTAGTTTAAGAAGTTACCCGAGTGACTCAATAAACTCAGAGGCTAGATTGCAATGAAAATCCAAGCACATCTGTGATTAAATATGGACCACGACAGAAACCTAAGACCGTGGATGTAGGGGAGACAAACAAGATAATAAAATTTTGTACCATTATTTATTATTTATTTTTAGGAAACAAACTCTAAATTTACAAACCCTAAAGGACGAATTGACCAGGAAAGAGTTACTGGTCATAAGTGTCATGTCGTTGATTCGCATATTACAGCATATAGAATTTAAATACAAAAAGGAAGATAATCGCAGAGCTTTGATGGAAAGACCCAACATCGCCTTACGATGAGGTACTGGTATCTGGTACTAGGTATGCTGGTAGAGAAACAGCCAAAAACAACTTGGACGAGGCAGCACTCATCCAGTGGCTTCAAAATAAAAATGTTCCTGTGAAAACTAATCTGTTTAAGGCAGAACTATTAGCAATAGTCAGAGAACATACTCAAACCGAACGATATGTCGTCGATGAATATTTAAGGGAGCATGGTCATAATATTCTCAGACTGCCACCATCGTCAGTTTAATGCCATTGAAATGCTATTGGCACAGGGAAAGCAATTTTACGATAAACATATAGGCTAATAAGGATATGATAAAGTATGAAAATAAAGCGATGATAAATTATTGTATTGGACCTGTGCGTGGCACAAATTGTCACAAATTTGTACTCCAGAAAGATGGCTACCACTGTTGTAGAACATACAGAAGCACTAATAGATACTTGGTACAACAGGGACCATATTATGGACAATATGCCGGAAATAATTATTTTGCAGATGGACATGTTAAAATAAAAATATTTTTTTAATTAATTTAAATATCTATAAATTAGGGATGTGACCGACGCACTCGCCATTTGTTCTGGTATATCGGGTGAGTTCCCCACTATATCTTCTGAATTCAAGGTCCACTGCCAATAAAACTAAAATGGGACCGACTTGAAAATACCGCCTTTCAACCAAAAAGAGAATTTTTAAAATTGATTTATAAATGACGAATGATTATTTGAGTTCTAAGCTAACAAACATAAAAAATATGCAATCGAATTGTCGGTTAAACAAGAAAATATCGATGGCCTGGTTCCAAATGTGGCTAACTATAACACCAGTAAGGTTCATATCTTAAGTTTTCATATCTTATTTAAAAAATAATTGAATGTGGTAGTACAGACATTTTTTCTATGAAAGAAATACAAACATTGTCAAATTTTACCAACATTAAATTACTTTAATTGCAACTTCCTCCGATTTTCATTTTTTTTTGTAGCTTTTAATTTATATCGTATGAATGCTTAAAGTTTAATTTCTGTTTTCCTCAAAATGTTAAACTGTGACGCAATTTGTTGACATAGTTGCCATATTGTTCTAGATATCTTTAAACTACTGAAATTTTATTATCAATCGAAGTTTTTAATCGTCTCCGGATGATGCCAACTTGGTTGGCGAAACGCGCGTCGAGCGAAGTGAAAGTGTTTTGGTATTTGTGGAAACTACTCCGAGTGTTATAGTTACATCAAAGGTTCCAGCCCTATCCAGCAACCGAAGTTTGTTTAAGTGAAGTATACTTTTAGGTTAACATTTCTAAAAGAATTTTGATTGCTTCTATTTGGATTCTATGTATGAATCCATATCCAAAAATATCCATAAATGTTTTAGCCTCATTCTAAAAATGTATGTCATGTTTATGGTATTATATTTTAGATTTAAATGGAGTTTTCTAAAAATATCCACTACATGCACTCACAATGACGGATTTTATGGAAACGTAAGGGACCGTAATAATATATCTCATTTACGTGCAGGATCATATGAAGGTTTTGAAAGTTCCACATTTACTTCACACCGCTCTTTCCTGGGTTCTCTTAGAAGCATTACAAGGTCGTTTTCATTGTCATCTCACGTATTCATCGACTCGGTTTTACGACCACAAAATACTCTCCCGCGTGAGGAGATTGTGCTTTTTAGGGGTAATTTAATAATTTTTATAGTAATTGAGATGTGCCTAGGGGATTTATTTATGATATGCTGTTACCGTTTAAATGTTTATTTACGTAAATATACAATAAGTCATAAACATTGCCAGCAGGATAAAAATACTAACACTCATTACCACAGCTTCTTTTTAGTTTCAGAAAATGTTTAGATCTCGTCAATCCTATAGAAGATGGCTGTGGAGTTTATATCAAATTTATTTATTTATTTTTGTTTTATTTATAATTTATTTTATTATTAATTTTAAACTGAAACACTTGCTAGAACATTTGTTGTTCTACGTTATAGAATTGCTGACGAAATTATGACAGATTATGGTACAGAGTTCTAGCTCCTATTAAATGAAGCGTGCAACTTGTTCGTATTGCAAAATTATACCAATATAATACAAACAGGGACCCTATTAATAATTTGCGTAATCAGAAAAAATAATGACGCCCCTAATTTAGAGGTTTAACCCCCTTTCGCAATATATCATACGCTATTAAGTCGCTTAAGGTACGCAGTATGCTACGTTAAAAGTAAGCAGAGTACGAATGATGTCTCGCCCTTGACGCGTTATAATAAATCTACGTTTTAAAGCAGTTATTAAGTGTGTTACCGTGTAACTTCCGCAACATTACCTCTTTCTTGTAGAACACCTGGTTCGTGTTGAACATATTAGTCGAGTTTCAGCAATTTACATCGTTTTTAAGCACCAATTAAATGTAAAATATGATACTCTTTAGTGTACAATTCGCGTGATAATATTTTTTATCCACAATAACATTATAATTAGACTTTTATCCACACGTATGAACCATATAAAGTACTACTTTATTCCACTAGTGGAATAATGAAAAATACAATATTATATCAATTGTTTTATTTATTTTTTATTAATATTAACAGTAACATTTATATTAATAGACATGTCCTTCTTTGTTTTATCATATTTCACTTCCTTTCCATTAATAACAAGCTTGTAGTTGACATCGGTTTCAGAACGCATAGTGCGGTTGTCATCGGTAGTGTCATCGGTTTCAGAACGACTACTACCAGGTATACCTTGGATTTTCCTTGAGATGTCAAGCTTATTGGATATAGAATCCTCGATATAACTTTCTGCTATAGCGCAACTTCTTCACCCACCATGTCGTTTAATTGTTGTAAGGTCAGCACCTTTATTAGCCAGTAAAGTTGTTGAAATCCGCCTCATACAATGGCCGTTATAAGTTTCTGCGTTTCTCAGATACAAAAATGAAGCAACTCTTGAAGGAACTTTCGACGAAGTGTTGATTACAACAGGTTATGAAGTACATTTTTTACTAATGTATCGTAAAAGGAATCTGTCGTTGTATAACTTCTTCGGACGTAAGTACATGTATTTTCTACACCTCTCCACAGTATTGATAAAGAATCCTTGTTCCATAATTGTGAATTTTCGTGAGACGCCGGTCTTGGTATCTGCATCTTTAAAATTTGTCAATTCACGTCAACGACAGGCACCAGGCACCCCCATTATTAGTGCAACCTAAAATATTCAAAACCTAAAAGTTCTACAATGTCTAAAAGGATAAGAGATATTAGCTCCGTAATCATCAAATATTCTTTAACGCAAGTCCGTGTCAAAAAATCCTCCACCTGTGCTTCCAATACCGCAGCTTTCTTCACTTTGTACCCTTCGATTCACTCTTCCTATAGGCAGTGAGCATACTATATTTTCCAATGTCTATGTTGTTATGGACAGCGGCCTTAAGCATCAAGTACTTCGACCATAGGGATGAAATTGCATACTTCTTCAAATTTAAGAAATACGATAGCAGAAACTCCTCATTTATTGTCTTAACCCGTCGTTTTTCTTTCCATTCATTAAATTCGGAAAATACTGTTTCATAATGTTCCCTGGATTTCGCAGGCAATAATTAGAGAGTTGCTTCTTCAGCTTCCCGAAGGATTCTCTCAGAAACAAAATCGCTTTCTTGCATTTTTCACCAACTTCACAAATTTTTACAAATGAAATCGACGAACAATCGAAACTAAATAGCAACCATTCAACACCTTCCAAGCATTTTTTAATTAATTTCAATAATTTTTGACGTTACAGCCGCTGTCAGAGAGAAATGTCAAATCATTTTTTTGATTAAATCTGATTATAAATGACCGTAATTGTGGATAAAACGTTGTATAGCATTCGTGTTTTAGTCGCGTTTTATCCACTCAAGAAAATTAAACTCTCGAACTTCGTTCTCGAGTTTCGTTATCGAGTAAACTTTCTTGCGTGGGTAAAACGCTATCTAAAACACTTATACAATAAAAAACTATTATTAATTTATAATTGAACGTAATGCATTATATTGCTGATAATGTTCTCCAGAAGATACCCAAAATTAAATTGTAGCCTAAATACATATAAGAAAAAACATGTGTGTGTGCTTATGACCACACGATAGAAGTGAAAACTTCGAATTTTCGAATTCGCAGCGGATTTTGTAGCTGCAATGTTTGGTTTCTTGGTCGTTGAAGGGTGTGTGAAGGACGTACCTTGCGCAGTGATACGTCTCTTCATTGCAAGTTTGCACACATCTTCAATTTTGATGCTGTTCTCAGAGCCTGTGTCCATTTTTGTAGGTCCCGTGTCAGGAAGTGAATGAGGGTCTTTGACGGCCCAGTCTCATTCAACACCCACAAAAATAAAAGTGCAGAGCGCGCCTAAAGAAGTTTTCACTTCAAAAAATACTTATTGAATATATACACAGATTTGAAATTGAGATGATAGAATTGGACAAATTATCTAAAATTTATACCACATATAATATTACAGATTTTTATCTATCAATATATATGATGTGAGAGAATGTTATAATTTTTTTGCTGATTTTCTTCTCATTTGTATGTTGCCGCAATTATTATGTATTAATAAAACCCGTAATTACCTCTCTAAGTTTTCTTGAGTAACTCAAGCAAACAACTGTTACCATCGCCCTCTATACATTTTTTAAGTTCCAATGTGGTGAAAAGAGAGCTGGTTTAAGCAACAGCAGAATCCACAAATGTGTCTATAATCAATTTTTTTTATGTTTCTCCTATAATAGAAACAACTCAAAAACTCCTCCCATATTATTAATGTTCCCCAAAATAACCCATGTCTGAAAACCCATCCCAAGGCCAATATACCAATCCACCAGAATAACGCAAATATTTTCTACTTTATATCAAAGGAATTACAGACAAGTTGTCAAAAATCCTTTAAAAAATAATTTTCAGTTCTAAACCGATAATATCCAACTTAATTCAAGTCTACTTCGAAAACCGTGCAGAATTATTTATTAGTGTCAATATTGTCGTCCAAAAAAAAAATAGGTTTGTGACCACGCGATAAAAGCGAAAACTGCTAATTTTCCAATTTAAAAAAAAAAATACATATATACAGGGTGTTTCAGGATTATGTTTACAAACTTTAAGGACATATTGTTCAAGTAAAGATAAACAAAAAATGTTGTATAAACATAGGGCTGAAAACGCTTCGTTTTCGAGATACAGGGTGTTAAAATTCCACCCATTTTCGAGATACAGGGTCCAAAAAAATATTGATATCTCTTAATATCTCGGAAACGGATACAGATATATAAGTAAAATTTGGTATAATATATGACAAGATAATATGTTAGAATATGACTAAGTAACATGTATTGCGAACCACCATTGGCGGAGAGACGGGAAGGCAATACAATTAATTAAAAAAAAAAGTATTACGGCCCTGCAAAAAAAAAAGAGATAATATTTGTCCAAAATAGACTGTTACACTCAAAAATGGTACTATTTTTAATTTTTTTGCAGGGCCGTAATACTTTTTTTTGAAATTAATTGTATTGCCTACCCGTATCTCCGCCAATGGTGGTTCGCAATACTTGTTACTTAGTCATATTCTAACATATTATCTTGTCATATATTACACCAAATTTTACTTAAATACCTCCATCCGTTTCCGAGATATTAAGAAATATCAATATATTTTTTGGAAACTTTAACACCCTGTATCTCGAAAACGAAGCGTTTTCAGCCCTATGTTTATATAACATTTTTTGTTTATTTTTACCTGGACAATATGTCCTTAAAGTTTGTAAACATAATCCTGAAACACCCTGTATAAAAGATTAGTTCGGTGAATCAACAACAATATAATATTGATATTGTTATATAAAATTATTTATTCTTATCTCAGTACCTGTGAGGGAATATTAGTTACATAATAAACAAATCGACCTTTTTGTGATATAATTATATTGTGGAATTTTGCTCTGATTGGACTTCTTAATTGCTATTGTATTCTAAAAATGAAACAATAGGTTTATGGAAGCTAAATATGCTATAAATACTTTAGAATCTAGTTTATTTAAATATCTAAAAAAAACTCCGTCAAGCGTTGTTCCA
The DNA here is from genome assembly GCA_964058915.1 of Tetropium fuscum. Classification (NCBI taxonomy): domain Eukaryota; kingdom Metazoa; phylum Arthropoda; class Insecta; order Coleoptera; family Cerambycidae; genus Tetropium; species Tetropium fuscum. The sequence goes on along the minus strand of CAXKVY010001819.1, from coordinate 207,041 downwards.
TATTTTGTCGTGCTCCAATTTGGATCATTTAACATACAGTTCACACAGATTTATCAATATTTAAATGTAAACATTGATATACCTACACGATTTAGTATACACGATTTAGTGCGTCACCAATTCGAGCGCGCTTAATGTCGAGTGGAGTCTAGTAAGGCCCCACTCGATTCAGCGTCACCGACCCGAGCGTGACGCCTGACGGTTCACTCCTATCGAAATGCGCCTAAAGAAGTTTTCACTTCAATAAAACAGGATATTCAATCAGATGATTTCATCCCTGTGCATTTGTGCAATCAGATGGAACTATTTATAGCTCTAATAAAACTGAAATGGTTTTTATAATACGTTATTGTTAAGTGGTTATTCATTTCATTAAAGTTATTCCTTTCATTCATAAATTTTTCATGTTATTAAGTGGTTTTTCAGTTATTCATGAAATTTATATAATAATTCCTCCTATATAATAATTATATATGTATATATAATTCCTCCAGTCACAAATTTAAAAGTGTTTAAATATGGGAAGTTTACCAAAAATGGTTTTATACTTATTTTCTCCGGCACTGTAAAATTTGAAATGGCCTCCCTGCATAAATAACCACCAGTCGCCACTGCTAGATACAAGAGCGTTTTCACTAATTTTATTAGAACCTTAGTTTAAATCTGAATACATATTACTCACCTAAAGCAGTTTTAGTCCTTACATTCCTGGAGTATCCCATGGGATGAAGGATGGCCCAGTATCTATCCACCGAAACAGCTACCAAGCAGAAAATAGAAATAGTACAGAGCATCAGTAATAATGACACCGTGAACAAACACCCGTACAATACACCGGGAAGACCCACCGAAGAGAGAATGGCAAAAGGAATGCCCAATAAACCGACCAGTAAATCCGCAGCCGCCAATGACACTATGTAATAGTTCGTCCTTTTCCTCAGTCGCCTTTCTTTCCGGAAAACATATATAACTAGAGCGTTGCCGACCACTGCGAACATCGCCACCAGAACCTCACAAGTCACATAGTACTCGTTTAAATCCTTATTGGTCTCTGACATGGTCATGCAATTTTACGAACTAGTCCGCTATTTTACTGTTTCAGTTAATGCCGAACAGGAGGTTTGATGGAAACATTTTTTATGTTTTGCTTTACATGATGGTTATCTATCTTCTTCTATCCAACTTCCATTTGCTTTAAAACCTTCCAGAGGAGCTCGAACATCTGCAACATAAAATGCATTTATTATGATGGTGACTGAAATACCGGAATTTGAATTAAACTCTATGGTGTCAGTAATAGCCCAGTCAAAATCACATTTTCAGGTAAAATCCACATAGAGTTGATAATTGTCTAAAACGTTTTACATACTTTAAAAAGCTTTATTTCTCTAGAAACTAGGTGAAATTTTAAAAAAACATAGGATAAAAAAACATTTTTGAGAACTTTCTCACTTGATCTATTTAAAAAGGACCTGAAATACAAATCGTAGTGTGGAGTTAGCAATTTGTTCTCTTTATTTTTCTAAGATCCCTAATTTGTATGAACTATTGATAAAACATTTGGACTAGGCATTCCGAGAAGATAGCACACCATATATTTTTTTAAGACTATAAAAAAGCATATTATGTATGAATATCCGCGTGCCACAGCATATACGAACTAAGGAGGTACAATAAATATGCAGGAATTTCCCCAATGGCAGAACCTATAGGAGTTCGGTTACACTACTTAAAATATTTACATATTTTTCAATTTTCATTCTAAATCATACGCTGCCAGGTGATTCTTATAGGCTCATTGCGGGCCTGCATCCAATTATGCCTATACCAACAAACATCGGCTGATCTAAAAATACCAAAGTAATTGAGAATTGCTTTAAAAATGTACTTAATCATCCACAGCAATATCATGTGAATCATACGTAAACTTCCAGCAGCTTCATTATTACACTCTTCGCTGCGAGAGTCGAAAAGTAAAATGGTCGTCGGAGACAAATTTTCGTCGGAGAGCAAACATTTTTGTACCATTATGTTCGTCAAATTTAGGAACACTCAAATTTGGAACAACATTGGAAACGGCCGTCCGTCCTGATGCCGCATTTCTTGTGAACACGGTATCTCAATAAGGAAACGTTCAAACAACGTAAGATTTTACAGCAAAATAGTTTTTGGGCTAAGGAAGATTCATAATGTTTTTGAGCCGACTCACGTTCCCACAGTCCACAGTGACGTCCCACAAAATACAAACTTCTAAACTTTCTAAAGTACTTGACTGATGACCACAAACATTTGAACATTTGACATTTGAACGTTTACGTTTAAAATGAAATATCATTTGGCTTAAACATCTATTTATTAATGAGGTAAGAGGGTATAATTTTATATCAATAGTAGGTATCTTTAATTATTTGGCTATTTAAATAATACAAATCAAAACGTGTGGAGTTTTTTGATGACTCGGCAGCAACTTCATATGTTGTAACCGGCCGAAGAAAAAGCGATCCGACAACCCGAGAGATATTTTTTGTTATGTCAATAAAAGATGTGTTACTATCTGACGAATCTAAGAAAAAATATTTTCAGCTGCAGAACTAAAATAGCTTTCGAAGTCATCTTGAGACAGTACCGAACTAATTTTAAATGATTCTCTTATTTCGTTCGTGGTTTAATAATCGCCAACTATCTCTAGGTTTGTTACTAGAATTTATAATATATCGATCGTAAGCATCTTTTTTATACTTTTTAATTGCTATTTTATATTCCTTTTGTAATTTTTTATAAACCATAAGATCGCCAGGATCGTTATTTGTGTCACAGATCAGCTTTACATAGGATATTGTGTCTCGCATATTATGTAAGGTAATATTGCATATTATGTAAGATTACACCATTTAACTGGTGGCTTTGATTTATGTGGGGTTATTTGTTTTAATGGAAAATTCTACAACACCAAGTTTTGGTATGTTTTAAGAAGAAATTCTGATAAAAAAAATTTACTGACTTTCATTGTTTAAAAATATACTCCAATCCGAAGCTAATAAAGAGGTTCGTAATTTGTCTATACCGTTTTTAGTTATCCGCCTCTTCAATATCATCTTAGGTATGTCTTCGCTAACATTAACAGTAATATACTGGCCCAAGTGATCAGAGAGACATGGTTCTATAACACCATCCACATAATCATGTTTTACAGTTGTAAAAATATTGTCTATAAAAGTGGATGATTCTGCCGCAATCCTGGTAGGATCTGTAATGATAATATTAATTCCAAAAGACGCGAAACTTCATTAACGACACTAACCCATCCACCTGTGGTGATGGTGTTAAAAAAATTATATTGAAATCGCCTACAAGTGTCTTATGTAAAATTTAATCAATAGGTTCTCTAATTTTATTAGAAAAAAACCAAAATCCCCAGAGCCTGATCTGTACAAAGTAAATATTAAGTAAACAAAATAAAATTTTACTCGAAATCAATTCAACACCGCAGAATTCAATTCGCTACAAAAATCAGTTAGATCAAGTTTTTTGCATAGAATATTATTTTAAAAAATAGACACCCGTATGAATATGTATACCGACCTACAAAAGAAAGCTGCTAGGTAATAATCACCTAGAAGCAAAAATTACAAAGAATCTTTATTTTGCCAATGTTCGGATAAGCATACAACTTCGTAGTTAACTTTTTCTAAAAATAATGTCAATTGTTTTACTTTATTTTGATAGACACTGTATATTAAGGTGAATGAGACTAACCACAGAATTAGGCAAGTTAGGCAACCGCAGAATTAGGCACAGAATTAGAAAAATTAGAAAAGCCGAAGCATTCACTGAAAAAATTACTTTACCCGGGTTGGTAGACAACAACCAACATGAATGAAAAACCGAAACATCCACTGATGATTTTACTTCTCTCGGGTTGGTTGTCTTCTCCCGTGAAAACAAGTGTGCATTTTAGCCATCGAGAAGGGTGCATAGCTGCCTCCAGGTTACATTCATTCATAGTGACTTTGAAAGAAGAATAAATATGGGGGTACTTTGAGTTCATTTTTTCACATATAACTTCTAGGAACAAAAGTGTTAAAAAGTTGTAAGGTTATTTTCTGTTGTTTCTGGCTGCATCTTATATGCGTGCAAGAAAACCATTTTTGGGGCCGATCTTAATGAAACACCTTCTTTTACCTCCATCTCGCCTACTATGAATGAATTTGACTTTCTTTTTCTTTTGTATACAACTTCCTTGAAGTGTACACCCCCTAAGGAATTGTTATCATTTCTGGTATTTGCAGTATCTTGCTGCTCCCCATAAGAATTATCTATTGCTCTGTTTGAACAAGAGGGTAGGCCTCATTTGAGTAATTTTTTGTGAGGTTTATTATTTCGTAGCATTTTAATTGTGTCTTTACATTTAAAATTTCAGCTGATACCTGTTTTTGCTGTATACGGTAATTCCCTACTTTTTTATTAGCCTTATCATTTGTTTTGCTAATACTAGGTTTTTGTGGATTCCTATCAGATATACTTTTTGCGGTTTTAATCTCAACCTGCTTTTGTTGGAGTTCTAATTCTTTATGCTGTGCATCAGAAAACTTATTTAATAGTTCAATGTGTGTATTCAATAAATTATTTTTTTCACGTTTCATTTATTATGATGTCCTTTTGGTTCAAAATATAAGTAAATATGTGTTGATGTACCTTTACATCAATACTTGTAACTTCTTCCACGGCAGCAAAAAATGCAGTGTCAGCGTCAGGCACAGGCATATTTTCGTTTTTACAACATATTTTGGATGCCCTATCTTCTGAGAACTTAACATTAGCACTATATTTTACGCAACTAACGTGAAACATAGTCACAGTTTTTACATTTTATCCCATTTGTTAACTTTGATTGATACCGTTTACAAGTAAGAGCAGTTCCACTACAATATGCTCCGGTAGTCATCTTGGTCACAGATATGTATCTTAACATCAACAAAGCGGACAGTTCTGAAACTTTTCTAATTTAAGATGGCCATATACAGCATAACGTAGGTACCTAGGTTCCATAAAAATCGATTAATAAATAGCCACACTACGGACAGAGAGAGGTATTAAACACACGGGTATTTGCCCTAATATCATTCATTCAGAAATCAAAACTCAATTTCCTTAGCGCAGCGGGATTGTTCTTGAATTTAATTGGATTCACAGTCGAGGAGCCCGGGTTCAAACCCTGCCAATACTACATATGTTTTACGTTTATTATTATTATTTTTTAATCCTCTTTATTTCTTATTTTTCACAATATATTTTGAGATATTTCATATTCCGATGCAGGTTTCGCCTGCGAAGTTGCTACAAACAAAATACTGATAAATTTTCGATATATCGGATGAGTGTTACCAGTTATAGACTATATTACTATTTAAGCGACTCAAAATCTGTATCTCGGGGATGTTGAGGTACCTAGCAAATCAAGATGTTTTGTCAAAATGAATATTGAAGAGGGAAGACACTTTTACCATGTACGTTCCGAGTCAACTCAAAATAGGTGTCTCGGGAATTTTGGGGTGACTGAGTATAATTTTTTCTTAAAAATCGAGTGCTCGACTATCGAATATTAAACATAATATATAGATACACCGAAAAGAAAATTTTAAATAGAAACAATAACAATATGAGCAGAGAACAACATATTATCAACATAAGTCAGCTAATACACCGGTTGCGTAGCACAATTTGCAAGCAATGACTGCGTTTTTGAACAAATTTCAAACATATGTGCCAAAAGTACGGCAATGACACGAAAAAGTGATGAAACAGAGCACTGGCCATCTATACCGAAGAGCACTGGTCATCTCACCCCGGTAGTTGGAGTGGGATAGACATGAGCAACTGTTTTTTTTTCTACAAAATAAAACCTTGATTCTGTAATTTTCCTTTATATTTTAGAATCAATAGTTACTGGTATTATACATATTCAGTTTCTAAGTTAAATTTTTGTTTGGCATTTTAAAAAATCTGGCCTACTCTCCCTGATTTACTCTAGAGAATACGAAAGTATGTTACTATAAGCTGAAAATAAAGTATTATAATCATATTGATTATGTCCTAAAAACCCTAAGGGCATTAAGAAACTAAGACTTTTTTTTATTGCGGGAATCGGTAAATGGGTCATTTAAGAAGAAAAAAACGTGGAGTGCTATTAAATTAGAGGGTGGAATTTGGAGATGGGGTGAAAATGATTATTATATGTAATATCGGTCTATGGCGATCTTTAAAACTTGAAGATGTTTAAAATATTATTCTAATCTAACGCGCTTCTTCTTGCGCTTCTGTGCAAAATCCAAGGAAATATCCATATAAATATTCCATGACAAATAACTTTCAGAGAACAGTGTGGTATATGCAATGCATTACAATGTTATTTGGACTAAAGTTAGAACTAATTAGATAACTTTATCATCCTTAAGGATACAGAATATAATAGTAAATGTTGTTTCCATTGTTATTACGCTAGAGAATATCAACAAAAATCCACGTGCCTGGCTTCGAGTACTTATTGTCTGCTCAAACCCTAAACTGGTAGAGGTAAATTGATGAAAAGACACCAGGAAGTGCCGTAATATGCGCCGGCGGCCATCATCAATTGCTTATTCAGTAGCGGCGTCAATTTTATTTTCCGAGGGGGTCACGACGAAATAAAAATAAGTTTGTATTATGTACAAAACTGGTTAATATTTTTTAACGATTGTCCATCACACTTATCAACTACTGTTGAATACTTTATAGGAATAATTGCAAACAATTAAAAGCTGCTCATATTTTATGTTAAAATGAAAGTTTTGGAAATTATGGAAATATTTTTTGGCGTAAAATATAAATCATATAGTACGAATTATTAAATTTGGAACGAAATAAAAATGTAGTTTTTTTATAACATATTTACATCGAAATAATAACAAAATAATATGCATTTTTAATAGTATGGGTATAAATATTATGGAAGCGGTTGCGCTCCTAAATCATCATCGTCCTCATCTTCGTCAGATGTCCCTGTATTAACAGAAAACCGGAGTTCAAACACTTCAACCATGACATGTTCATTTGTTATATGTACTCTTCTTCCAGTCGCGGGCTGCCACCCAATTTTTCATCATGGCCCAAATGGGTTCTCGATGGGTTTGAGATCTGGATGGTATGGAGGTAGACGTAATGCTGTATGTCCATTTGCCGTTAAAACTTCATCCATAATATCCATTTGTTATATGTACTCTTCTTCCAGTCGTTTCACGTTCTCACACAATTTTCTCCAATCTTCAGGACCTATTTGTTCAAACTTCTCTGTCAAATGTTCCACATCGTCCAACTTAAATGTTGTGTTGCGGGCTGCCACCCAATTCTTCATCCAAATCTTCTCGATGGGGTTGAGATCTGGATGGTATGGAGGTAGAGCTGTGTGTCCATTTGCCGTTAAAACTTCATCAATGGTATATACAACATCCACGCCTTTATGCTGCTTGATAATCTCATATAACTCGATCTTGGTCATCTTGTCAGTATATGGGATGCCCATATTTGCAGCCATTGTAGCATATAGGCCTTCAAAGAATTTGACGTCGGTTCCTTTATGGATTTTACGTTGTGGTAAGAAGCGTTATCCATTACAATTACGGAGTGCGGTGGTAAATTTGTGATTAATTTCTTCTCCATCCATGCAGAATAGTTATTTGTGTGTTAAGAGAGCAAAGTACTGCATTGCCGCTTGCGAAAGAAATTTCTTTCAAAAATTATTCTTTCAAAAGCGGCAATGGCAGTTTGTGCTCGTAATACATACAACATTTTTTTTACAATCGCTTAATATAGTGTGTTCTTGTATGTATTTGACATATGTTTATATTGAACCGATTTTTATAAGTTTTTTTGTTAGCTACAAGCGCCTGCTAAGGACTTTATAATATAGAAGCGAGCGGGAATTGACACTATTGCCGCTTTAAAGCGGCAATGGATGACAATTATGTCATCATCGGAAATGGCGTACTTTGCGTTGAGAATTGAAAGCGCAAAAGCCTACTATTGAGGCGATTGTAGAAAAAATTGTTTATTGTTCATTCCGTCATGGCAGTCGCCACTTTTGGTTCCGGATTAAATATAAGTAGGGAATTCGGTACGAATCCGTCCTCACTCCCGGCGTGCACGATAAGGAGGCGTTTACCCTTGGGCACCGGTGCTTTTAATCCTTCAGAAGAATCATCAGACCAACTCTTTTGGGGTCAACAATGAACATAGTAGCTCCAATGTATTTTCTTATGCGAATATATTTACCTCTCTACTTTGGCTGTGGACCACTTGACCCTTTCTCCACAACTTTTTACTTTCAGCCAGCACTTTACGTTTTTTCACTAAATAGTCTTGTTCTAATAAACAACAACAAATGAATAAAATAAAGTCACATCAAATCATCAGGAATACAACACAAGAAAATATGCAATACGAAGAAACAGTAACACTAAAGGAACCTGTTAAAATATTGTAGAAGTAGAAATCTTTTGAATTTCTGGTAAAAAACCCCATTCCGAGAAATAACCGGCCGACGCTAATGACCACCGCATGTCGCCCCAGTTGTCAAACTGACGGCCACCCCTATTATTGTTTTAAACTCGCCCGATACGCAAACAGGTTTTTCGCGCAGAGATGATGCTGGTATCTTTTCATTTCAATTTACCTCTACGTTAAAATCCTTGCAACATTTCAGTGTTAATTTTGCCTTAAACTATGTTCTCAATGTAGATGATTTTTTTTATATTGCCGATTGATTCATCGACCATGTTATTATACAAGTAAGTTTTGTCAACCAATTAATTTTGCGTAAATTCCGAGCGTAACAATTAAAACCGAGTGTAACACCCTGTGCAGTAAATCAGCATGTAATAAAATGAAGTCCATGCCTGTAAATTTATCGGGATATCGGGAAGTATAATATATAGACCCAAAATGCGTTTGTCCGTTTGTTTATTGCTTAAAAGGTCCACATTAAGTGGGTAATGTATTTTGTTTTGTGTCCTCTCTAGGAAATGTAAAGTACATATATTGTGCTATTCTCTTTTCAAAACGTAAATGGAAAACATCTGTAACGCCAAAACGTACTGTATTTTTTAAGTAAAATATCTAAAATCCTATTGTCCTTATTGTAAAATAAAGAGGGCACGGCTCGTGAAGTCACGGGCGGCACGAATCTTAAAGGGTCGACAGTAAAGTAATAAATTATTCATTGGGTCCCTTTGCAGTCAGACGTGTCATTTAATTTATGGTTTCCGGTATTAGTAAATTCCATAATTAATAAATAATCAAATTACGTCGAACCGCCAAACATAATATTAGAATAGTCCCCGCACTGGACAGCTAACAAGTTGATACAGAAAGATTATCTCAGAAATGTCATTATTGTATTGTTTTGAGGAATAAGGAGCGAAGTAGGCCAGGAAGAGTTTTTCGTGGGATCTTCTCTTCATCTGTAGGTAACAGGCATCCCACGGTAACTATCTAATATTGCTGTATCCATTCAATTAACCCTAAATATACCTTTATACATGTCTTGTAAAAAGGTTTTATTAGTTCTTGTTTTTCAACCAGATGTTAACTTACGGGTATAGTTTTCTTAAATTATGTATATTAAATAGATCCCGTGGGATTGGCCGAGATTTTACCCCGTTAAGTGTGATTACTTAAAGGGGATGAAAGGCCATCCATTTTAATATAGTCCCCCACCTACAACGAGGGCTAGAGTCGCCATCGTTGTCAAAGTTATTTCAGTTTTTGATAGGTTTTTTCATACAGTAAATTCGGGTTTAAAAATCAAATAGTTTAGTAAGCGGGAACGTTAGTCAAAATTGTTTTATTAGAGTCAGGTCTACTTAACCCTCATGTATATATGTTTGTAAATTCGCGCAAACCATCTGGTTCCCTTAGTCAAGTGTCCAAAATTGTTTGGTGTAAATATTTATTGTCTTCATAATTTATTCGGTTAACTGTTAAATATATATTCTGTTCCGATGTCCTTTGAATTAATCTGTCGACCAACGAACTCCAGTATTATAGGTCATAGTTAGTATGTGAATCTCAGTGGTTCGTAAAGTGTGTACCAAAGGATTAACATCGACTACCTGCTCCGGACGAATGAGAGTACATTGGGTAAGATAATTTCAAGCTTCAACTTCTCAAAGCATATGCGGCGAACCCGGGACCATGTGATGATGTCCCATACATCATCATATGGGTGTATATAATGTCATAATGTGATGGGCGATGTATATAAAATCATTTGATTTTCCTTAAATTCCTAGAAATCGGTTATACTTGACAACACTGTTAAAAATGTGGTAGCAGGTGTGAAGGGATCGATATAATGACGCTTTTTTGCTCGGGTTTTTATGTCTCATATTTCCATGTTACAAACTATACACGCGACGTGAAATTATCACGTGGATAACACGTCGAGTGCAATAAACGCTTTTTGTAAGAGTTGCATACAATATTTTTCTACGTTCATGCAAAATCCAAAAAATGTTTTATTTAGGTGGCATTGTAATGTCAAATTTTATGTTTATGTTGGTCATGATCACAAAACACTGTAGCAGAATGACAGATGAGTTCAATATTTTTTTATTGCACTAGTGCAATAAAGAACCAGTTTTTGCACTAAATATAGTTTTATCTTTTGTATTAACGTAGAATAAAATATTTGTTACAACATATTACGACAAGGATATGTAAGCCAATTTATAGAATTATAAATAACCTGCAATTTAAAGAAATTACTTCATATAAAAGCATCCGGACTCAATTATTAAGGGTTTGCATTTTTAATGAGCATTTATTACTCACTCTCTTTTATCTCTAAATAGACTATAGGTGTACTAATAATCTAGGTCAAGCTTATCAACGCCGGAATGCTAACAAATTGTTGCGTGATAATCAGATGGAGCTGAGGCCATTTTTCACCGCAATACTAGTAATTAAAAGAGCGGAAAATACGATCTAAGGAATTACACTGCGTACAACAACTGCAGTAAATTGGAAATTTAAATTAGAAACAACAAGTAAATTGGACGTTTAAATGGCGTATTTAGAATATTGCTGGAGAAAATGCTTTTTCAAGGAATCTCAAACCTTAAGAAGTAGAAGAAAGTACGCAAAATATCAAAATATAACACTTATTTTTTATAAATTTTATAAATGCAACAGAAGTTAGTGTTAAGAGTAATTTATTTATTATAGAATAATACGAGGCCAGTTTAAACTGTTAAACGCTTATATTAATTACACTATCAAAAAGAGGCTAAAACACAAAAACAAGGTGATTTTTCAAAACTACCGACAATATCATTACTATTCCACATAATGGCCAATTTATTTTTTTTAGCGAAAAACAACTTATCAGTGTCGAGTCGGTAGTGCGATACGTCCAATTTTTTGCAATAATCAGTCTGTTTTGTTGATCGTACGCTTCTAAAAGTTTCCTTCAACTTGAGGACAAGGTAGTAGTCGCTCGGAGCGAGATCAGGTGAGTATGGTGGATGTTCAAAAACCAGCCACTTAATTTTTTTTATTTCCTGCGCGATACGAGCTGAATGAGGTCTTTCGTTGTCGTGAATCAAGAACACTTTCTATAAAATCAACTTAAAATACACTATTTTTAAATTTTTTGTTTGATTATTTTTTTGTTTCACCTTTCACTGCATCTTTTGGATGCATTATTACAGAATATTTTACAGACGGGCAACGAATTTCTACGCTACACCTTGTCGCAGACATAATTTTCACATAAATCAGAAACGCATAACCGAAAATTATTAATCCGTATGTCGTTGGAAGGAAAAATTTACACAGATTGTGAAAATTTAGAAATATATAGGGTGTTGTATTAACTAAAACATTAGGGGAGACCGGGTACAAAAGTAACACGAGTTGGTTGTAAGAGTGGGCTTATTGTTGTTTTAAAGTGACTTGCCCGCGATATTGCATCTTTATAGGGTAAACACTGCCATATAGAGTAACTGATTTGAACGACAACCTCCGTGGTATGTTTAGTTCGAGTTTCGACCTATACCTACGGTGGTAAGTGATCTACGAGTACAAGGTAAGTTTTCCTTCTTTATCTTAATCTAGAATCATCTTAGAACTGAACATAATTTTAAATTATTTTATTGGCGTTACGCATCGTATTTATATTCAAAATAATCTTTAAAAAAGTTTTAGGCTAGTATCATGTTATTCACGTGAAAAATGCATGCGGGGACGATTGGAACAATGCCATACTGGGACGGTTGTAACATGTTACAAACGTCCCTGCGTCAAACGTCATATTTAATATATTCTGCGTACTCTGTAGTTGTCTATAGAATTATATTAGTTAATATATATTTTTATTTGACCAGCATGACAGTGTAGTAAAGTAATGTAGAATTCGATTTTTTTATTTAGAATGCACAACAAAAGAAATCGAAAGACATAACGTTGAAAAGCTGCTTTGCAGCAGTATGAAAGGGCATATAGAGTATATGCATATGTTCAATAAAACACTTCCCTTAGAGAAACAGCGAAAAACATGGCACCTTTGTCATATCTCACTTCAGAGTAATGATCATTTATGACATACCCGGTCTATTTAGAGTGAAAGATGCTCTTTCGTTTGCTATAATCCCTAAAAATATTTCATCTGGGTCCAGCTACACCGGAATTTTCCCATTTAATTCAGAAATATTTTCTAATATCGACTTTCTACCTTGTACTATAACGGACCGTATAGTCGTACCCGAATTTGAATCAACAAATAAACTAACTATGAATGCTGATGAAAACCAAACAATTAACTCAACAGCAAATGAACCAGGAACCAGTCACCAATTAACTGAAGCTTCATCAATAGTTGACAGGTTAACACCTGAACCAGGAACCAGTTCCCTTACTATATACCAGAAATGCAAATATTAAATAAATCAGCAGCCAAACCAGATTCAAGAAAATAAGGAAAATATACCAAAAGAAAAAAGTGCAGCGTCTTCCTATTTTTCACTCGAAGAAGTACTTTTACTTTCAAACCCGCAGCCAAAAAAGGCAACAAATAAAGGCCAAAATGTAGAAAATCCGTAATTGTCGAGGATACTCCAATAAAAGACCAATTTGAGAGAGATCAGAGCCAGAAAAAGAATACCCAAAAGAAAAAAAGAAACATATTGAAAAAGAAGGTGACAAAATATGTTGATATAAGTGACTGTTAAGACGAAGATGACGACTGCGTCTGACACCATGCAGAGGCCTGGAATAAAACACAACTAGCAAAAGCTCGGTGAGTAATGGACACAATGCATATCCTGTAGAAATTGGTCTCACGCTTAATGCACCAAACTTAACGAATTGTAGATACATGTGTTATAATTGTGATGAGTCTTAGTAACTGGTTAATTATGTAATCAACAACAAATTATAAATGAGTTTTAAGTTCCTATTTTTACCAAATACCTGCCTGTCATGTTACCAAAAAAATTTACTGTTATTTTTGTAGTTTCTATTTTTATAGCACCATTATATCTTTTGTCTAATAAAAATATACCTGCATATATACTCACTTTAATAAACATAAAAATTAATAACAAAATAAATTAATAACATTATTACAACAAAAATTAATAAATCAACCTCTGCGCCGATGGATCAGTCAAAGGTTGGTTTTTTGAAAAAGTTTTTGACTTACCAAGAAATCTCACACCAAAAAGCAGATTATAGTATATTACGTAATACCTAAGTGGTGTAAGAAGCACGAATCAGTGAAGCAGTGTTATGCACAAAGCCGCATAGCGGCGAGCACGTAATTTCATGAGTGTGTAATTGTATTAAACACGTATTACGTACTATACTTTACCTACGACCACCAATGTAAGTGCTCAAATACATTGTCTGCGATGTAAGATTCTTATAACGTACGGTAAAAAAATCACACAGCTTGGTAAAGGTATCGCAAAGCTCTATAAGAAATACATAAGCTATAACGTACGGTAAAAAAATCGCACAGCTTGGTAAAAAAATCCATTTTTTTATTTATTTAAACAACGAACGTGGATACGTTGAAAACGTGGCATATAACAAGTATACGTGGTTCTATAACAAGTATTATAAAATAATAATAAAATATTCTACAATTGCATTAGAATATTTTATTATTATCTTATTATTATTTTATTTTATTATTATAGAAGTTACCCTTTGTGCGTGTCGGTCAAGACAAATGAAAACGTGGTATACTACGCTTCATTTCATGAAACTGATCTTATTTTAATTATTTTAATTTATAGCATAGTCTTAGAAAAATAAGAAACTTTTTAACTTACTTGCCAACTCTGACAATGATAAGATATCAATACCCTGGTTGTACCCTCATATATATATCAAGACTTTCTCTACCATATTTTTATGTATATTCATAACCTACATGATCGAAGTTTATAGAGCTTCTACATCTATTTTTTTAATCTTCTATTCGATCCAAAATAAAAACTGTTATATTCTGTATAGTATAAAAATCTGACACATGAGCATGAATTCTTGATCTCAAAATGTGTGAATATAAACTGCCTTTCAGACCAAACCTAATATAAACCCGTTAATCTGAATATTATCCCGTTATTCAGCATGGAACTTATCATGCGAAAAGGTCGGGTGAATTTAGAACAATTTCCTCAGCGGCCCTGTCAGCGAGGATAACATAACTCTTGGATTTAGATTTACATTGGAAGCGACAGACAATTTCACTCTAAAGGTGACGCCTTCCTTGTAATAACTAAAATAATGATTCAAATTATTGTCTTTCTCAAAGACACTTAGTTCTTTTGTCATTATGTTTAAATACGATTTAAATTACTAAGATGTCAAAATCGATGTTTTGTACCATTGTGTTCGTCATAAAATTAAACAAAAAATTCACAGACTTTGCATCCTGGGCAAGTGTCTTAGGCGTATTGAAAATGCTAGACCCAACTTTTTTATTGTAGTTGATTAGTTACACAGTTCTTAAGTCTCAAAATAACAATTTTTATCGGTTTGTGGTGAAGGCTGGTAGAAGTTAGGATGATCATATGCTGAAATTGAAGCATTTATTTTATGCCCAATTGAAATAGTCGCTAGGAGAAAACTTCAGGCAAATCATGGGAAACTTTTTTTCAAACGGAGATGTCGAGAATGGTTCTCGCGCAATAACAAAGGCTGTTTTATTGTTGCACGTGTGATCACCCTCAAAATCGACTAGCGTCCGATATTGGTGATTATGCATGATTCGGTTTTGTAAATTTGATTACACGGTATTCAAGTACTGGTTCTGTTAAAATAACTTTAGTATTTGCTGACTACGTAATATTGGTTGTGGTTGGCGCCGATTTCGAAAAGTACATTAGGAAAACAGATGAGAGTCTGTCACTCCGTCATTCGTCATTGACATTGTACGAAATGGATTGTAAAAATTGAGATAAAAGATTTGTTTCAATTAACCAAAACTGAAAAAAATAAATCATCTATTTGGATATATTTAAAATGGTTAGTACGGTTTCCCAAAGTCAGGCATTGCTCGTAAGTAGTGCTCTTCTCATTGTGTCAAATTCAGTCAATACTGCAAAGAAAGAAATTTATTGACTTTTTTTGTTAAGCAGTTTGTATACCGAGCTTTCATTTAATCCCGAAACCAACGTCAGTATATTTCTATTTACTAGTGAAACAATTTCTATTAGTTGGTATTTAAGAAATTACCTTGTAAATAATTAAATAAAAGTCCCTATGATATGTCAATGTTATAGATTTCATGGTCAATTTACAGGCGTGCCTAAGGTGTTTAAATGTATAATCAGTTGTATGTCGTGCTAAGTAGCGCCTAGTAAAAACTGTTGAAATTATGAACAACTGTTGGTTTGGTAGTTTATTTTTCAATTATTCACAAGTAAATATTACATATACTTACCTACTTTATAATTGTATTGAATAAATTAATCAACCGTGCTAATTAGCGCCTACTTGCTACTTAACTTCCGACTGTTGAATAAATTCTACGCCTATGGTAGCTGCACGTGCCCGTCGGGGGATCGGAGCAGATAATATTGGAGTATTTTGACTTTTGCGTTTTGAAACATAAACATTCTAATGAATAAGATATTGATATATTTTTAAACCGAACTATCGAACTGTTCATATTATGTTATTCCGAATTAAACATAAGGCTTGGCCTCTAATATTTGAAGTATGTTACACTGTCTCACCTTGCAGCCATTCATAAAGAGTAATATTTACTAATCAGCCTATAAATTAAATGAAACAAATCAGTAATTCGTTTATTTCCCAACACAGCACATTGTGACTTCTCCGTATTCGGGAGACCTTGATAACTGGCCAGATAAATAGCATGTCGCATGTCACGAACGTTTTACTAAAGACGGCTCCCATATACACGCGCCCAGAAGTATTTTCAATACTAAAACTTTCAAAATATCCATCCATCCGCCTATATTTAGTAACAGCTAAGCATGTAAACTACTGGCTAGTACAATTGTAATAATATAAGCCATGTGTCTGATATATATAACAAAATGTTAACATCCTGCCACTTAGAAAGTATACTTATCCTTCAATTAGAACATAGTAGCCTATTAACAAACTCCAAAAGACAATTTACTAGAATTAAGTAATAATAGACTTCTGAAAGGTCTATTGTAATGTAAACGAGTTGACAATGTATAGAAAACCACAGTCACTATTCATTCATAAAGCTTTATGGCGTATGTTTTATTTATGGGTCTCGTGTCGGCTTACGTGGTACTCAAATTGGTTTTGGTTGAGATAATAATCGGAGGTGTAGACTGCGTACATGTAATGGATTATATGGATTTTGTGTAGATGCAATTAAAGATTATTATCATATGTGAAATGCTGTTATTTTACCGGTAGCTGTTTACATATAACGTATATAAACACATTTCCGATATAATAAGGTTATGGGTAAAATAGTCTCCATTTTGTAAATTACAACAATTCTAACATGTTATATACCATTACTGTTTCAATTTGAATTTATAGTAAACTAAACCATACGTATATTTGTCTACGTTTCATGTCTACAGGGACAGGGCCGTTCCTAGCGGGGGTGGAGCGCGTTCCCCGCACCCGGCCGCCAAAATAAGGGGCGACCGCGCAACCGTGAAATTTTAGAACCAAATTTAAAATATATTGTACCGACCTTGTTTGATCTAATAGATGATTTCACAAGGGATACAAAAATAAAAATATAGCCAGTTCATTGAAGAAAAAAATCAGTCTTAGTTTCATCTGTTCCATAGTTATTTTGGCATCATTATATTTTGTCCAAAATAAATATTGTACGCAAAATGCTAATCATTGCAGAATGAAAAGCGCATCTAAAACTTACAGATTTATCAAATCAAAAAGAACAGATGAGTTTTGAACATTTAATTAATTATGTTCTTCACTTGCTAATGCGCTGCACGTTGACGTAGTAGCTACGTCAATTTTTTGAATGTACAAAAAGGAAAAGATACTTACGTTTCGTAAATCAGAAACTCGGTTTTTTAAAGCAATCTTTATTTCCAAAAACACAAATTTTGACTTGCAGGCCTAAAGAACCTTACTCGTTGAAAGCGAGAATAATAATGAATTGTGAATTCGGTCAATGGGGAAAAACTCAATTCTTATCGGCTGTAACATAATATAAGTACAGAGATTAAAGTCCCTTCCATCCTTTGATGGAAACTTCTCCTGGAGATTTGTTTCCTTAGATCATCATTTTGTCCTGATGGCTTCTTTCTTGAGGTCATCAATTTCAAATATTTCAAATTTAATTTCTTATATACTATATATAATAATCCAATACAAATAATAATATATAAGGTTATTGTTCAAACACTAATAATGGACGTGTTTAAAGGTCTTAAGGATCTTAATGCTTTGTAGCTCAAGCAAATTTTTGAGTTTCCAATAATATCAAAGTGTTGACAGTTCTTGAATCAATATTATCTAGGTTTAGGAGGGCCCTACGGAGAAGCCATCTCTGGACTAGACATGAACTCGTCCCTGTCTATGATAGCTGCCTCCTCCTCGGCAGTTGTTAGGGTTTAAATATTAATATGTGAAACTTAAAATTTGAAAAGCATTGGTAGACAGTTCAACGATTTTATGTACGTCTTGTAAAAGACGGTTTATGTGGTGCATCCACTTAGTTCTTGGCTTCAAGTAATAATTCCCTTAACTAGGGTCTAATCGCCTTCTCAGGTAGTTTATGGTCAGACCGTCTGCTACAGCACAAACACATCCGCACACTCCGAACTCCCAACTCCCAGATAGTTCTATATCTGGCAAGTGCGTCTTTATCAGTATTATATTTTCCTTTTGCATACATTTTGTGACTCATGGGATATATGTATGATTTAGTGAACATTGGCAAATTATCAGTGGTTTTAATTGGCATTTTAACAGTGGCATTTTATCCGGTTAACGAACGTTAAATGTAATTTATTTAAATAGAGTGGGTCTTTAAATTCATAACATAATTTTCTAATCGTATCATTTTCATCTTGATTACAATGGTCAAGCCTGGCGACTTTAATATTATTTAATATAATTTCTATAGTTCGTCTATGTGCTGATTAAGTTGGGTATCCGTTTCTGTTTCATAACAATGTATTTTATTTAAATTTATTGGTTCGTTTTCCAATGGTGCTATAAGAGGTATATTATTAGAGTATTTATTTTTAGTTATAGCGATATTGCAATTAATATTTTCAAGTGAACGGAGTATTTCTAATTGGTTAAAATTCTGATTTTCTAAAATGTTGTTGCCTGAGTTCTGATGAACTTATATATTGATTTATATTTTTTGTATATTCGTATATTGATATACTAATATGTAATAATTCCAGCTGATTTCGTTCGGGGTCAATTTTTGCTCCAAGTTCCTCTAGTAAATCTATAACTATTAATCCTTGAAAGTTCGGGGAAAAGTCGAAAAGATAAAATGCGTGTTCATGGTTAATGTTTAAATAAGACAATAATGGAATGCTTAAAATTTCATGATGTTAGGATCTACCGCGCGCTGTTTTGACTACGAAATTATTATTTTGTATTAAATTAGGAAAATGTGCATGTACTAAATAGGGATTTATAACTTCTACTGCTTCCAGTATTAATTAGACATATTACATATTGCATTTAAATATGGTATAGTAATATATCTTAGTCTTGCACTGTTATCAACATTTAAACTTATATGTTTTCAGGGTTGTGGTGGAAATTTTGAAAAAAAAAATATTGATCTGGTGCTATCTGCGTGCACTAGTAGATGAACATGGTATAGATGAATTTTCTGTATGTGCATAATGTTCAGATTGCTCTTGTTCAATATTATTTATATCGCAATAATTATTATAGTTGGAACTGGATAGGGGTGGAACCTTTGATGTAACTGTAACACTCGGAGTAGTTTCCACAAACACCAAAACACTTTCACTTCGCTCGACTCGCGTTTCGCCAACCAAGTTGGCATCATCCGGAGACGATTAAAACTAATCTTAAATTACAAAATCTACCATATTTATACTATTTTTCCGGTGACGTCACTAATGATATCACCGTGAAATTTACGGGTGACTAATCACGCTCCAATGATCGGTTGCTAAGCAACGCGTAAAGCGGGCTACGGTATGATATCACCGTCACATTTACGCGTGACTAATCACGCTTCAATCATCGGTTGCTAAGCAACGCGTAAAGCGGGCTATATGGGATAGGTCCCTTGTCGCTATTCATACTACTATTACACTTTACAATTTCTATGCTCTCAAATGCATCCAACTGTCTATTATTGGTCACATTTCTAACTAATCTTAAATTACTAATATCTATTCTATGATTGTTGTCAAAAGCATGTTGTGCAACACTAGACTTATCTGTTCTTTCATATTTTAGATGAGCCATATGTTCTTTAAATCTGGTGTTAATTGACCGTCTCGTTTGTCCAATATATTTTCGATCACAATCATTACAACTAATTTCGTAAATCCCAGACCTTTCATTTGGAACAATTTTATCCTTTGGATTGTCTAAAAGTTGTTGTAATTTGTTGCTCGACGATTGAATCGCTGTTATACCCACGTTTTTGAAAACCTTACTCAAACCATGAGTAAACCGGGGTTCGTACGGGATGGATACATATTTTGGAGCCTCTATGTCCTTTTGAAGGGTCGTTCATTTCCAAATTAAATAGTCGTTTCACTTCTGTAAAGTTTACATATGAACTAGGAAATAATGGAAAACTTTCATTTTTAGATGTATTAGTAATTA
This sequence comes from Tetropium fuscum, assembly GCA_964058915.1. Taxonomy (NCBI): domain Eukaryota; kingdom Metazoa; phylum Arthropoda; class Insecta; order Coleoptera; family Cerambycidae; genus Tetropium; species Tetropium fuscum. The sequence continues at coordinate 186,671 of CAXKVY010001819.1, read as the reverse complement.
AAAATAGTGATAATAGGTTAGAATTTGATATATATATAGAAAATATACCAGTACGATCAGATATATCCCTAATGACTCTCACCACTGCTATCAACATAAAATGGCAAGTTTCAATTTTCTTGTCCATCGTTTACTAAGTTTCCCTCTCAGTAATGAGAGATTTGAAAAAGAAAAAGTATTAATTAAAGATATAGCTGTGAGTAATGGTTATCCTAGAGATATAGTTGAAAAACTAATTAGGAAGCGTAAATTTAAAGACACACTTCGTAATTCTACGACCTCTCAAAAGGACATAGAGACTCCAAAATATGTATCCATCCCGTACGAACTTCGGTTTACTCATGGTTTGAGTAAGGTTTTCAAAAACGTGGGTATAACAGCGATTCAATCGTCGAGCAACAAATTACAACAACATTTAGACAATCCAAAGGATAAAATTGTTCCAAATGAAAGGTCTGGGATTTACGAAATTAGTTGTAATGATTGTGATCGAAAATATATTGGACAAACGAGACGGTCAATTAACACCAGATTTAAAGAACATATGGCTCATCTAAAATATGGAAGAACAGATAAGTCTAGTGTTGCTCTCATGCTTTTGACAACAATCATAGAATAGATATTAGTAATTTAAGATTAGTTAGAAATGTGACCAATAATAGACAGTTGGATGCATTTGAGAGCATAGAAATTGTAAAGTGTAATAGTAGTATGAATAGCGACAAGGGACCTATCCCATATAGCCCGCTTTACGCGTTGCTTAGCAACCGATGATTGAAGCGTGATTAGTCACGCGTAAATTTGACGGTGATATCATACCGTAGCCCGCTTTACGCGTTGCTTAGCAACCGATCATTGGAGCGTGATTAGTCACGCGTAAATTTCACGGTGATATCATTAGTGACGTCACCGGAAAAATAGTATAAATATGGTAGATTTTGTAATTTAAGATTAGTTTTAATCGTCTCCGGATGATGCCAACTTGGTTGGCGAAACGCGCGTCGAGCGAAGTGAAAGTGTTTTGGTGTTTGTGGAAACTACTCCGAGTGTTATTATATTTGGAAATGGTAATGAAATGCGTATTCGTAATTAGGTTGTGGGTAATAATTATTATCATACGATTCTTGATAGTTTGATGGTTCAAATGTACCATAAAATGAATAATAATTTTGTGTTGGATGAACAGTATCATCTATAAAATTATGGTAATATTCTTGTGTGTTATATTTTGTATATGTTGATAAGTTAATTATTTTAATATTATTTATCTCCATAGGTGTTGATTCAGGTTGAATCCGTTGGATGTTTAAATTGGGTTTTAATACATTTGTTTGTGGTATGTGTTTGGTTATGTGCAACGTTATTTTGATAATTTGGTGGTTTCTGGAAATTATCATAATTTTTATTAGGTATAGGTGGTCCATTTTGATTTTGTTGTACTTTATTATTTGGGTTCGTTCTTGACCTAAACTGATTAAAATTCAATTCTTCTTGTACGAAGGACATTGCTTGTTCGATTGAACCTGGTTTTCTCAAACGTGCAACGAGTTGAATGTTGTAAGGAAAATTATTAATAGATATTTTTAATACTAATTTTTCATAGTAATTAATTTTGATTATTTTTACTGTCTGAGTATCTGTGGTACTATTTAATATTATATTATATATTAGTAAACTACTATATACTATACTATAGTACATAGTATATACTATACACTATATACTATATATACTACACTATATACTATACTATATACAAGATACTATAGTAGTATCTTGTAATCTACTGCCATAATAATTTTAATGACATAATATCTTTTATTAAACAATCTATGCTACGTTGGTCTGAAAAAGGAGATATGAGAATATGTTTTACAAGTTGCCATGTATTTAATTCTCCTCGGGGACAAATGAGATCGGCTGCTCTGCCTTTTAGCTTCGAAAATATAGTTTAAAATTCACATATTTATTGGGGCATTTGCGTTAGTAGTATTGTAAAATGCTTTACGTAAGTTTTCTACAGATGTAATAAAACGTTGTAACAATTTTTGATTTCCGTCAAAATTTGGGATATTATCTGCTTGATATCGTAATAAAGCGTAAACAGTTTATGTCATGGTATTTTTTGAATTTTAGTTTTCTGATATACTTAAGTTTCATATGGAATTAGTTAAGTCGTTCAGTCAAAATGTTAAATCTGAATATTTAAAATAAATGGTTTGGAGATTGTTTACAATGGTTTCAAACTTACAATAAAATAATTTTCATTTCGGTCCAAATGATGTTGGTGGTTATTGGTTGAGATGTTGGTCTTGAAGTTTTGTAGTAGGTGATGCGATGGTTTTCGATGTTTTGATGCACAAAACTTCACTATCACTTAAATTAACACGACGATGTTACTCAGTAATTTAAAATGTTTATAATGTTCAATAATTAGCAATAAATGATTTATTATTTGCTAAACTGATGTTTGATATTTGTTTCCTTAATTCTACGTTTGTCTTCTTAATTCTACATTAAAATTCTTGTTGCTTCTTTTCCAAAATTCCTTGGTTTCTTCTTAAAACTAATACGAATATCTGGTAATGTAAGAACCTGATATTCTGCTCCTTAAACTACTTCGAATATCTAGTAATGCTAGAACTGTGACATTCGGCTTCTTGAAATTATTTTCTGGAAAACAACACTGGTAATGCTAGGACCTGTTGTTTTGTGTCTCCGATAGACTGGGTGTATTTATAATTCCCTCTTCACGTTGCTCTTCAGACACAGGCTACTCAGTTCACCTGATTTTGGAAGATTTGGGATGCTGGATGGATTTCGTGTGAAAGTCGGTATTTTTGTATAAATAGATTTTTCATTGAAATTTTGAAGTGCCAGGAAAACGCGTGACCTTGAAAATTTTCAAAATTTTCGCCTGCGGCGGTACTAGAGTCTCAGGGCGCAGATCTAAGTAATATCCCGGTAATGATGCTCATATTTATTTTATGTCGTTTGTTATAATTAACAATATTTCTGTTTTACTTTGGGAAATTGTGCCAAGGGGCGGTAAAGTGCAGTCTGTACGTGAGCGGCGAACACCCTAGAAACGACCCTGTACAGGGAGACTTGTCCTTTACATTATTTTTCGTACTTCCGGGACTGAAGTAATAACTTCACTCCCTTATGACAGGGACTGAACAAATAAATTTGAATTAAATGCGCAGAAATGTAAGGCGAGTTTTACTTTAAAGAATAAAATAATCGAATTGGAGTACAGGATAAATTATACAACATTGTCTCGTTCTGAGATGGCAAAACATTTTTGAAAAATTTTTATAACCTAGCTCTCGTTTAATGCACACGTCAATGAAAATGGTTATGCTAGGGCTTCTGATTAGAAATTTTTGTATGATCTAAGCTAGAATACTCCCCAATAGCTTGGTATCCATATTAGAAACCAAAACTACAGCTAGAAAATATACAAAGGCAAATTTAAAATCCCTTTATTATAGAATGCATGAGCTGTATGTGAGACGTATTTGAGACGTATTATATTGAGACGTACTGTATTTGAGACGTATTATATGTAGTTTAAAATTTGGTTACAAACTATGATTTAAACTGGTTTTTGTCTTCTCAGTGATCTAAAATTTCGAGTGCTAAGGTCATCATGAAGATCTGTAGACAGAGCTTTGATGAGTACAGCTAAAATGTACTTGAATACAGAGTACAATTGATTATTAGCTTCTGAGTACCGAGTACAAGTAGTAAAGTAATTGAAAAAGTACTCGAGTACATGTACTCAAGTAAAATTTTTCGAGTACTGTGTCATGAGTACAATAATATGGCGCAAGCGGTTCAGCAGGAACAAATGTTACCTTTAAAAAGTTACAGTAAAAAAATACAAGTAGCAATTGAAAAGAACTAACATATGTTAATATGTAAATATAACTATCTGATTAACGATGTCAGAAATAAATAAATAAATAAGTGTGATATGGTGCTTATTTAGTAATTTATTAATATTATATATATTTGTAATAATAATAAAACAAACACATAAAAAGTAAACTAAAAAAAATATTGGTATGCAAATAAATTTATATTCTATTCATAAAACTTTACCATTTAATCAATATTACTATTTCTGGTAATTCTATTCTTATTTAAGATGTGCCTAGTTTATTGGCTTTCATCACCACCAACTTTTCAAAATTATCGTCTGTAAGGACATGACGCCGAGGACTGTTTATGATGGTAGCAGCACAGAATAAGGTAACAGACATCATAACAACATAGATAACTGATAGACTTCACTTTAGCTGTATCTCAAGCAAGAATCACAAAGCATCATATTTTGTATGCAAAAATGCATTTTTTCAAATGCACATTGATCAATTTAATTCAATTTATAGACGCTCTCACGAATCGTACCCATCGCATTAAGATCCATCTTCCTGCTCAAAAAATCGATAGTTTTTAGTGCTTTATTTCCTCGACTTAAGATATTTTTAGAAAAATAGACCATTTGTCAAAACCTGTCAGCAAATTGTCGGTCAAATTGCAATTCGTTTCCGAGATATGTTTAATGGGTAACATTTCGTAAAAAAAACCCTGTATACATCCTACTAACAGAAGTTTTATGATAAAACGACTTGGTTATTGTTATTCTTAAATGCCATTAAGTGATATAACGATCATTTCGTAGATGACAAATGTGCAATTCATTTTCCGAATACGACATATAACTCCTTCACTAATACCTACTAGGTAAATTTCATTACGATAAGTTACTATCAAGGTCTGTACATTAATATTCAGGAAATTAACGTAGCACAACCGGAAACGAATTGTTTTATCTGGAAATTCAATATTCTTCTTACTTGAAAAGTCGAAACAATATGAAAATTGGATACACTTATAAATAACTAAGCGGCAAAGCTAGGATGGAAAAACTTTTTTGTTAACATTTCATTATGTTTATAATAAATTTGCCAGCGTTACATTGTGCGATTCTTAATTTAGATAAAACAGTCCCTAAATTGGCTCGCCGCCATTCCTTTGGGTTATGTTTAACTTTAATGATTGTTAGTTTGGTTAGATTTCAATATTTAGATTGAAAAAACTACTCAAGTAATCTAGAACAAAAGAATAATAAAAATAGAAGGAAAGTCCTCACTTACACTAAATTTGGTATCTTATTATTTCATTCGACGGAAACTTATTTGCTGGGATAATTGTTTTACTTATCCCAGCAAATAAGTTTCCAAATAAGGCTGAGAAAAAATGCAGAGCCTACAATTTTTAAAGAAGTCCACGGATTTAATGATATAATCTACATTTACGTACATAACTAAGATGAACCTCTAAGAAATTATGATAACAATTATGATTAGAATTCGTTTTTAGTTATGAAATTCGAGATTTTTATCTTTATTTTTTTACAGTTAACCGACGCGACGCGACGTGCGACACATTTTTCCGGACTCGCCGGAATATTCTAGTCGCCGTACATGGGCCGATGCTTTTTGATGGCAAGGCACCTAAATACTTATTATTGCTGATAATGATAATATGAAATTAATATAATAAGTTAATAAATTAATATAATAGGGTAAAAAATACAGCTAATGTAGAAGCTATATGTACTTAGGTAATATGAACAATTAGGTAATATGAACAGGTAATATGAACAAAAAGGCTATATGAACAATTATTAACTGAAATATCTGAAATTTCCACTATATTCAGTATAACAATTTTAAATTTTGTGTCCGTTTTATACAGCGCATGCGCAGCTCAATAATCGCGCGATTGTAGGACACAAATAGCGTTGTTGCCATGTTAATTTTAAGTTTGTCGTATTTTATACTAAATGCGCCTAAATGTTGCCCTAACAGAGGATATAAATACGGACCACTAGCGCGAAATGCGCGTCCTTCACGTACTTCAACGTGTTGCGCGTGGTAGAGGCGCGACGTACAACGTACAACTACATCAAAGTGCCGCCTGCTTAGCCTAGTATTTCCTCTCTTTACTGGGGAATTACCAAAGTTTGCGAAATATACATATCAGTTGGCATGTTAATACAAGTTAATCGCTTCGCGTTTCTGTTCCACTCCGTGCAAATCACCACTAACTATTTCTAGCGAGAACCTGACGCACTATGTATGCGATAGCGCCCTAGTCTTTCACGGGCGGTCTGCGAAGAAGGGGTAAGCAGATACGGCACGCAATGCCAGTGACACAACTGATATGTATATTTCCTAAACTTTGGTATTACTAGGTATATATTATTTACAAAAATGGCGAAGGTTCCGGGTCAAACTAAATCTATAATTATTATTGGGTGATTTAAAGTTTAATCAACATGTGTCATACGACTACAAATGGATTTATCAACTAGCCTTTTCTACAGTTTTTCTCTAGTTTTGCTTTCCTTTTCTAGATTCATCTAGATTCTCAAAATAATTCAGAAAATTAATAATTGTCGCATAAGAAGGGAATAGCAAACCATAATTATTTGTCTGTCCGAAAGTCGCGTTTTTTGTTAACACGTTATTTCAGCAACGAAATACTCAAAAAACGATTTGATAGAAAAATTGTCCTTGGGTAAAGGGATAATTTATTTTTCTTTCTATTATTTTTTAAGCAAATTGAATAATACGTGGCTATGCAGCATAACATACTAGAATTTCATAAAAATCGATCAATTAATTGCCGCCATAGAAGGAAAAGTATCTCAAATAAAAACTCAGTCTTAGTAGCGCAGTGGGAACATTTTGGATCTACATTCGTTCAAATCGTACCAGGGGCCCTTTTTTGTAATTAACGTTTATTAATATTTTTTATATATCCACCTTTTTGAAATCAATTTAAAAATTGACATAAGGTTCCCCATTATATTTTGTTCCTTTTTAAACTAATACAACTTTTGTACTAATTGAGATAATAAAATTTGGTTTCCGCCAAGTTTATTCCAGACTAACCGGAAATGACCGTATATTCCATATTTGTCATGAAAATTATACAGAATGATGGTTTTGTATAAGCTTTTGAAGTGTACACCGCGATTTGGCAAAATTTTACGAAAAAATGGTTTCATTTTATATTAACAATATGGAACGGGAACTTGGACTTTCTTTCTCATAAAAATGTTATATGATATTCAAACGTAATATATACAAAATATCATTCTTTACTTCCTAATAATATATCTGTTATAAATTATTAAAATTTTTGGGCGTGAGCGAGTCGTTGCAAACAGACCGTGGCGTCACATCCGATCTATGAGAGCAGTGAGTACGGAGACCGCAGGGATCGCGGCTCGGTCGTTCTTTTTCATGTTGTTCCATTTGCAAGTTGCACGTTAAACGCGATTTTGCATGGCAATTATTACCAGCCACAAATAAACACAAAATTCCAACTAATATTCAGGAAAAAATCAGAATGGTTCAACACCCCCCCAAAAGCAGTATATATGCCACTGAAAAATTCGTCCCCATTTTTTGCAAAGTCCGTGCACTGTATCACTGGGTTATATCCATACTAAATAATTTGGGAAACTTTTTATACCCTTGAACTCTTTATCTTTATCACTTTCCCCAAATATAGAACTTCTTGCGAGAGAAGGGCAATAGGTTTCTCATTAGTTAGAGTTGTAGCACTATAACTCAACGAAGCTATTTGTTTATTGAAGTTTATTAAATTTACTTCCATTTTTTTTATTATATTATTGAAACACCGACCGACGCTAGGTATACTAACATATCTGTAACTTCTCTTTTTTTTGTTAATTCCATTACGCAATTCTTTTTGTTTTGGCCCATGGCTCATCCTAATATTTTCTATTCGGCCCCCTACAAAAAAGGGTTGCCGCGCCGGCAAGATATATTTCTCACTAAAAATATAATTTCATGGGATATAGATTACCACATTCTCCTGAGAAATATTGACACCAGTCCCAAGAGCCAATCTGATGCCAAGAGCGATGCGTATCAAACTTCAACACGTTACATTTTCACATCCATAACTTATATTATATGTGACAACTGGCAATTAGTGTTATTCGGTGATTTTCATCAGAATGACTTGAAAGTCCCTCTAAGTATATGGAACTTGTCTCGTATATTAATAATTATAAAGCGTAGAACTGACTGTACAGTCCGGCAGCTAAAGCATTTCGTAAGGAAATTTATGCCAATAGCGCGGAACCTTTTTTACAACTATGTAACTATGTATGTTTGTTCGGGTCAAATTTTGCAACTGAATTTTAAAGCAGTTAACCTCAACCGATTGAGCTGAAATTTTGCATACATGTTTAGTTTGGATGACAATGTATGTTTTGCTAAGTAACGTCATTCTAAATCCCATATGACGAACCGCCCAAGATGGCGAACTAGTTATTATTTATGCACACGTATCAAATGAAAGGGTTTGCTGAATAGAATACGAAAATAAAATAACGCCACTCTAACTCCAAAATGGCGGACTCCCAGAGATGATGGACTATGTTTTTATGCACCCTTTTGATATGGATATCATATGAAAGGGTTCAAGGGCAAACATTCAAAATGACAGAAAACAAGATGGCCGCTATACCAATTTTAAAGAGTTATAACTCGGCAAAGGTTAGCGATAGTTTGGTGGTGTTCGAGCAAATGTTGTAGGGACCGACAAGGGTCAACTGCTGACGATAAAAAAATTTCAAGATGGCGGATCTAAGACGGAGATCAAAAACTTAATTGTTTCAATCCGTCTGAAATGTTGTTATCCCGGGGTTCTTGGAGGCCCCGATTACGATTTAGAGGCAAATTGTTCCGGTCAAATCTTGCAACTGAATTTTAAAAGTACGCCTTTTCTGGCTGCGACTTTTGTAATTTGGCGAGATGGGCGTCCATAGCAACCCGAAACTGTGTTTCGTTAGGCACAAGTAAGTTTCAAGCTGAAATAAGTAGAGTTGAGTATAGTCTAGATCTCCTTATTGAAGAACTAGACTGTACTAAATTAACAGGCAAACGACCATGCAACAATGACGCATTAAATGTAATGAGCAGACTTAGAGACATACCCAGTAATAATTAAAAAACGAAAAATAAATTAATATTAAAAAAACATTTTTAAAAACAAGCTTTTATATCGTATAAAATATGTAACGCAACAAATTGTTGGGTTTAATTTAATTTAAAATTTATTTTCTTCTTTTTAGAGCTTTTTTATTTTATCCTACACTAGGTGAAAATTCTATTTTCATTCTCTCTCTCTTACAAAAGTATGATTTTCTGTTTTAAATAGGCATAGCGAAAGCGAAAGTAAAACATGCTAGGTTGGAAAGTAAAACATGCTATGTTTAAATTGTGTTTTATGTGATAAAATCGAGGGAAAAATGAAAAGTTTAATACATTACACGCTGCAAAAGCCCTTTCAGGTGCTCGGAGATGGTTACATAGCATTTAAAGACACCTCGCACCTAAAAGTAAGCTTTCGCAGCTTGGAATGTAATAGTTATTTACATTCCAAGCTGCGCAGCTTATTTTTAAGTGTGAGGTGTATTTAAATACACCTGTGCCGCAGATTTTAACTTAGTGGAATTAAAGAGATATATTTTTAGAAGCAATATATTAACCACCGACTCTGAGCACATAAATACAGAACTAAATACCTAACGGAATATCAAGAAATTAACGTAATGATGGGGAAATTATTACCACTTCATTACACCTTTGATAATCGTACTATTCATAATCCTGTATTCAATATTAATATTTCTAAGAACCAACTTCTTTCTGTAAATCAATTACTGTTATAGAAAAAGTTTTGTGGTTTATTTTTTTCTTGTGTAGGATCTTGTTCGCCTCGCCTGTCTATTTCTTCTGTCAGTCCGGAAAACGTTCGCTTTCCCACCTATGTACACAAACTACTACTATCGCTTTGAGACATGATCCGATTATTCGGAAAAGTTTTTTCTATCCCAAGCGCGCGCTTCAGTTGTTATTAAATCAATAGTACATAGTAGTATAAATAGTACAGCTAATATTTTTCTTATATATGTACATACATACTTTGAGTATAATTTTCATAGTAGTCGGATTGCAAAAACAGGCAAAGATAATTATTTATTCCGTATAAGATAATTTTAATTTCCTAACGACGTAATTTAAATTTAAATTCAAAATCTTTATTTGGCCTTTTGTTGCTATGGTACCTACAGATATAAGTACAGATATAAGACACGCAAAAACAGTAGATATTATAACAAAACATTTAATATTATATTGTACATGAAAGAACATTTGTTTATATAAAACAGACTGTAACGAGTTGTTCTAAGAAGCATTTTTTTACTATCTAAAATTAATGTTTAAATATACATTAATACGTAACTAGGATTTTTTAATATATCTAACTACTAGCTTACGGCCATGATACTACGACTACAAGATAGTGACTATACAAGCATCATGGCTTATTATATGTTTGTCCTCTATCAAGATTAAAAGACTGTAAAAAATTGTTCCCTTTTTTCTCTCACGCGCTCCCGGTCTATATAGATTGTCGTTACTATTTAATATTATACTTAATTGTTATTATCCATTATGCCTATCATACTTTAGGAGCAATATTTGGTAGGTTTTCAACACATGGTATATTCCAAAGGTTAATCATATTTCTCATAAACTTTGTTATGAAGGTACTTGACTCGAGTTTTCGTTAATATTAAATATTTAATAAAGTCGAGAGTATTTTGTTTATTTAGTACTAGACCCAAAAAATATCAAATATAGGGACACTAAAAACTCTTTAATGTATGTGTATGTGTATATTCTCGATTAGTACAGAGAGGTTAATATACCTCTCCAATATCAATAAAAATATCAGACTTTGAAGTGGCAAGGCGTGAAATAATATTAGGTTCCCATCACGAGCTATTTTCGCAACAGAAACATAATGAAGGATCGAGGATTTCAAATGTTTACCATTTTTTGGTAAAGATGTCTTAATATTATAAGATATGAAATATTCAGTGGAAATTTTTAATAATACGTAATATACAGGGCAAATAAGTTATAATAATATAATCATAAAAGTGATTCTAGAAGAGATAAAAACTATTTTTTTTTGCTCCAAATATGAATGAAAATGTGTTATAGTGAGTTGGCTTAATGTAATTACCCGTACCTGGCGGATCAAGGCACCAAATTTGGTATGAAGGGACCTTAGGGTATACTAATAAATGTTAGCCTAGGAGCCCTCTGGAATTTCAAAAAAATTTCAAATACAGCACTAATATGCAAAATGGCCGATAGTCCATAAAGATAATTTTTCTGCAAAAAAATTTTGAGCAAGCTGAAATGTTTATTTGTGGATGTTGCCACAAATATTGAATTTGTGTATTTATTTGTGTTATAACCTCATTTTATTTTGATTTGTTTCACGTTTTGCAGTTTTCATTACAAACATCTATTTTTTTTCTGATTGTAAATAATTTATTTTATGTATTGGGTAGAAAATGGGTAAAAGTAGAGTAATCAAACTCGGATCGATTTTTTCTAGACGATTTAAGATGTTTTAATCGTGGCGAGAATAGCCTAAGCTCTGATCACTTAAAATCTTCTCAGTTTGATGACAACTTAAATTTATTGAAAGCACATTATACAGTATCAGGAACTGATGTATATTGTTCTTGGTTGCTCCGACCTGAAAAGAGTATGCATATGCATAGAATAAGTGCAGCACGATTATGTGTACCGTGCAGAAAATGTATTCAATCGAAAGGTGCAAAGCACAATACCATTGTTTTTCCGAGCCTTCCCATTAGTATTATCAAGTTTGCTGTTCTGTTTAGTTAGTTAATGAAAAACCTTACATAACAAAAAAGTCCATATAAATAATAATCCGGTATCTAGATAGGTAGGTACTTACCTGATTATTATTTAATGGGGTTTTCCCCATTTTCGCCCTTTTTCTTCTATTTTTTTATGTTGCCTCACAATTAGACCAATATATAGATGGAATGTAGCTTACATTAATTAAGGTAAACATTTTTTTAAGGATTGTTTTGTATAGTAAGTGGAGCATAAAACTAAGTTTGCGACCTCAAAAGCTCTGGGTAGAACCTTTGACGTAAAACCTTGAAATTTTGGCACTTTTTTCAGTTTTTTGAATATGTAGCTCATAAACTACACAGAAATCAGATAATTTTATTCTTTCCGGAATCAAAACAAATTTACATACAAGATGCACTTGACACTTAATTTTATGTCATCCTAACCCATTCCTACAGGACTTTATTTTATAATAAAACTGTGGTGCCATTAGTTGTAGCAAGGGCTGTGGTACCAGTCCCTGTTTCATTTGAATGGGGGTGAGACCAAGGCTGTCTCGTTTCCCGTATAAATAAACATAAATGACTCCCGTGTCAATGGAAGTAATATTTTTTTAACTACATTGGCTCATGCTAAAAAAATATATCAAGTTTCATCAAAATCAGTAAAAAGGTTTTTAAGAAATTAATTTAAAATCGATTTTTTTAATTTAACATAAACACCCTATATTTTTAAAACGAGCTACATGCGAAAAAGTTATACCTACTACTATTATATATATATATATATATATATATATATATATATATATATATATATATATATATATATATATATATATATATATATATATATATATATATATATATATATATATATATATATATATATCTATATATGGGATAATCAAAAAGTATTCTATTTTCTGGGCTTTATTATGCCAAATAGGAACTTAAAAACAATTACTGGCATTGTCTTATAGCCCCTTTTATATTTTTTTACCTAAGCTCTTGGGCTAAAATTTTATTTTAAAAATCCCGGCCCACCACCATCACCATACACACACTACACATACGATAAAACAAAACAATAGCAAAATATTTCATACGTCAAATTAAATTTTTATCAAAGATATGTCCATGCAACAAAAAGAGTGAACCAAACAACGATCAATGCGTAATCGTTGCATGATCACCTTCAGCGCGTGGCCGTAGCTTTACAGCTATTGGCTAAAATAAAGTTGTCACTTTACGCTGACCAATCGGATTTAACTGCGATCGGCATGCCCAGTTTGGGCATTTTTTAGGCAAGTTTGTCTACTTTCATTTCGGAAATAATAATATTTTCTGATTTCGGTGTCGTTTATGACCTATATTCCAAAAATTTCAAAAAAAACCAAGGTTTTTCGCTACCAAAGGTTCTCCTCAGGGCTTCCGAGGACCCAAACTTAGTTTTATGTTCCTCATACTATACAAAACAGAGCTAAAAATTATGTTACCCTAATTAATGTAAGCTGGAGCCCTATCAAGCTGAATTTATAGTTTCGATAACATAAGACTTAAGCCGTAAGCTATAAGCGATAAGCAATCTTTATGTCATCAGACCATTTATAGTTCCTTTTCCGTAAGAGATTACGCATGCGCACTAATCCCATATTTTCAGTTGTCACAACTTTAATTATATTTAATGTAGGATAGGTAAGATTTTTGCAGTTTGCATATTTGATCTATGGTTTGCATTCACAGAAATCGTTTCTCTGTGACATATTTCTCTGTGCCACCGACAACAAAATCTCGATATTCTCACGATGTTTGCCGATTTTTTCCCGAGTACACCCGATTCGGTAACGATATCGGTAAGAAATAAAAATTAACCAAATCTTATCGACTATAGCTTACGGCTTAAGTCTTACCGCGTACTATAAATGGTTCTTAGTATTTCTTTGTGTTTATTTTTGTTACGGCTTATCGTTAAAGCTTAAAGCTTATGTTATCGAAACTATAAATTCAGCTTCAGGCTACCTACGAGTATATATTGGCCTAAATAATATCATAACATAACCTTTTTTACAGCAAGCTCTTACGATCTTGCGTAAAAATGTTAAAACTAACACGTCATATTAATTTATATCCCTTTTTATAGTTAATTCATTGTTCTAAAAAAACAATTTGGACTTGAATTGTAGAGGAACATGTTTAAACTTTGACGTGTAATATGTTTAAATACTAAGAAGCCCAGAACCCGAGAAATTCCCGTCTGCAAATTACGCTTTTGAATCTCCCATAAGAAATACATGGCAGTCAAATTTGTTGAAATGTGTTGGGTTCCTATTTCAAATTTCACTCCCGGATTTTCCTAATCCATCTAATATGGTCTATTTTAATACACTAAGGAAGAAATTATGTGAAGATCTAAACATAGTAATAATATTTCATAGAAAACAAAACCACATATACCTACCATATCTATTTTCTTTTATCCAATTTCCCGATCTGATTTAGCGTATACCTTTTAATTGATAATTGATAATATATAAATTAGTATATCAAATTAACAAGAAATAAATTATACCTACCACGCAAATATTAGGCACTGAACATATGGCTACAGTATATAACACAACGTATAATATTTACTCACCATTAATGAAAATATATAGAATTGATTTCGCCTCAGATAAAACTAAAAATCACAGTCAATCAATTAATAAATGCCAACGAACCACTAGTTGCATTTATTTAACACCAATTACCCGCACTACACACTACATGTTAATTCCTTCTCATCACTCATAGTTCTACAATGACTATTGTTATTTAATAAAAATTATTTCTAGCCCCTTTTTGAAGCTATTTACGGTAGTTTTAAAGGAAAGTTCATAAGCGTCGCGTTTAGATGTGGACTGCTGTTGGCGCGCTCAAAAATCGTGACCGGCTGTGCATCGCATGTTTCTCCTGACGCATGGCACATTGTGACGGTTCCTATTGGATACTGTTGATGTACATTGTCGCTGACTTGCATAGAAATGGGATTGGTATTACATCCCAAGTTACAATTTAATATTGTGGAAATTGATAGTATTTACCGAGGTCCTTGAACTGGGGATATATGGGGAATTGTTATCATCTTCATATTGGTATCGGCGGCAATACGGGATGTAGTGACCAAGGAAGGGAAACAAATTTCGTTCGGTTTTTATAAGAAACAGTTCTCCTTGAAGTACACGGTGTAGAAATGGTATCGAAAGCTTCGTAGATATTTTCATTAAAAATTTACGCTTTGAGTATAATTACACAGGGTGCAAGAGTGATAAGAATTTCTCCAGAAATGTTGAACACCTACCCTGTGGGTTTCACCACCTACAACGTTGACTATAGCCCCATCTTTCCTGCATAATTTGTTTTATAATGCAGGAGGTTATTTCTTTTTAATATTGAAAATACTAATGTGCGCGTTATATAGGGAGCCGTATCACGAAAAATGTATGTGATCTCAACAGATATGTTGAGGTTACCGAATATAATATATACTCGCGACTATTTCCCTCGTCTTAATTTCCACCAATCACAAACGCGCAATTTTGAATTACAAATGGTTTCTAAATGGAAAAACTGTATGACAGCACCTGTCAGCAATTTTTTCGAGTCTACCCGCGGCAAAGCTTGACAGCTGTTGTCACCTAAAATTACAATACCTTTGATAACGAGTAGTTATGGTCTCCTAGGACACCAGAAAACGACGCTAAACATTTTTTCTGATTTTATTGTCAATACATTTTGTAATATTCTTTTTAAACAATGCTAGTCAGCTTATGTAGTGAAAATGAGTGAAAGTGATTCTATGACTAATATTGATCTGGCGATTGAGAAAAGTGTACCGTACTATCCTTTAAAACCCATACGTCAATATGGAAACAGTTTACGGAATTCTGCAAGGCAAAGAAATACGACCTTTTGGAAACTGCAAGTTTAGAGCAACTAAACCTAATCCTGCAAGATTGGGCGTGGAATATGAAGAAAGAAAAGGGTGGAAATTACAAAGAACTAGTTGTGAAGACAATGTGGAACACCGTTGCAAAAAAATGCCAAGAGATGTATTTTATGAAGTGGAAAATAATTTTTGATCCATTTAAAGATATTATCTTTAAGTTTAGTAGGTAAGCTCGTAATGCAAAACGAAGGAATATGCAGATGTGCGCCAATAAAAGGAAATCGAGCTCTGCTTCATTAAAATTGGAAGAATATTACGCAATGGCTTTATTATGGGACGAAGACACTCCGGCGGGACTTCAGCGAAAACTTTACCATATCGCTTCAGTAGAACTTGCCTGGAGCGGTAGAGAAGCAGTCAATTGCAGAGTTCATTATTTTAAAGAAGAAGTGGATAGTTCTGGGATTAAAACAGGTAGATAACATAATTACATATTTTTTTAAATAACTGATTTTCAAAAATCCTACATTATGGAAGAGTAGAATATAATCCCCTCTTCAATAAAATGGCCCAGGGTAGAGTTAAAAAAATGGCCGATAATAAATGGCTGGTCCCCAACACGAAGAACCCTACCTTTTGTCCAGTCCGTCTTTTTAAAATTCTAATGGTTAAACGTTCATCTAGAATAACAACTGATTATTCTTGGCAGTAAACCCATCATGGAACAAATAACAATCAAGTGGATGGTACATAAACACTCCAGTGGGAAAAAAAGAACTTTCGAAATGGATTCAAGAAACAGCAGAGAAGGCAAGATTAAATACAAAAGAAATAAAAATAACAAACCACTCTATGCGGTCGACAGCAGTTAGTAACCTGGCTAAAGGAGGAGTGGGTGAACAACAATTGATTAAAATTACTGGCCACAGTTCAGCCAACTCAATTAAGCCTTATCTGCAAATGGATAATGAGCATTATTCCAACATCATAAACACCCTTAGAAGTTACGCCTCAGAACCTGCAGCTAAAAAACAGAAAACAGAAGATCCTGCAGCCACTCAAAAATTGTCGGTTTTGACCAGTTTTGCACATTCCGGATTGTCTGGCGAACTCCAAAATTAGATCCGCCAGGGCGATTTACATAAGAATAATTTCTTGTAGTTGGTTGTTCGCGAGTGTTATAGAGGGTGCATTTTTAGACATTTCTCGTTGGCGTGCCGCCCGAATGATATTCACATACGCGGGTGAAATAGACGGACAATAGAGAGGGATGCTACGCCGAAACAATTAAACAGTTGCGTGTTTTATTATTTATTGTGGTGACTTTGAAATTTATTATTAAAATTATCATATGTATCTACATGTGATATATGGAGTGTAATATTTGAAAACTTGTAATTCATTTGGTATACAGGGTGGTCTGATTTTTAATAACAGGATTTTACCAGACAGTTCATCGAATAATAATGGTAGTTTCTTATACGAAGTTCGCACCAATTCGGCTTCGTTTCGATTCTACAGGATGCTAAAGAAATACATATTTTTTTAAATAAATGGATATGGCAATACTAAATAGAGGTAGATTTCTGAAATTTGGTAAGTTTGTAAGCTGTTTTGCATTATCTATTGAATAGTGGTTGCCATTTTTTTTCAAATATGCAGTGATGTGCGTACTGGGTGTACAAACATACTGTATTTTAAAAATGTGTGCCCCTTGATTTCTCAAAACACAGATATAATATATACATAATATACTTACACAAGGGATTCCTCGTTTAATTTACAAACTTTTTTTACCTTGCAATTTTTCGATGAAATGTACTGTTTTATAGTCGAAAAGAAGTCGAATTTGACCACACTTTATGTAAGAAACTACCATTATTTTTCGATAAACTATCGTTTGGTAAAGTCCTGGTCTTATAAACCAGACCACCCTATTTAAGTAGATAGGTATTCACAAAAGAAATATTTTAATTTGTCATTGATATCTTATCTTTTCTGTTTTGTATCATTCTGCACTATTTACTTTCAAACTACATGCAACGAATACTGACATTTCCTCTAAACATCTGCATAAATAGTCGGAATATATAAAGAATTAATATCAAGAAGAAGAAAAATGAAAATATTATTTATGTTCATTCATCTATTTCACGCTACATTTCATATGGCAATCGCAAAATTCAATTACGCGCGATAGCGGCACAAAAGCATATCAGCGGAATATTCATATTATCATACACTGCGCAACTTATTTAACGCACAACCAAAAAGTTAACACAAATTTGACGTTATGTATTTTCGACAATTTTTGTTCGTTTTGGTCGATTTTTTTTTCAAATTGTAGGTTTTTCTCTTAGGAATATTACTGTCTTAGTTGTTTTGGTAAAACGAATGATTTTGATATTATACCAGGTGCTATAAAAAATTTTATGTTTTTTTCCAAAATTTCAAAACGTACTGTGGGCTATACAAGGTATTGCAAGTTATTGCAATTATAGCCAATTTAAAGCCTCATGTTTTTTCTACATTTTCTTTTTTTTATTCATTTGTTTATCTCTGTTACTTCATAAAATATCCAATTTTTGAGTTGACGTGATTTTTATTAAATTTATTAACTTTCTTTTTTGTCAAGTGCTCATTATTTATTACTCATTATACTGGTTCAATGCCTCATTTTGCGTTCTGTTTTCCTTGATATCTTATAATTTATTGAGAGATGCAAGGTGTTTTAGAAGAGAAAAAGGTCTTAAAAGGACAAAAACTCAAAAAACATACCTAGAAAAATGGATTGCTTTAATCAATAAAACAACGAATAACAGGAAACAAAACAAAAGTAAATAGAGAATTAGTATCTGGTGTTTCCATCCCTTCCGCGAATGACCTCCCGACATCTTTGGTTCATACTTAAAACCAAAGTTCTGATTAGGTTCTGATCTAGGCCATTCCATAATTCGACTAGGCGTCCTTCCAATTCTTGTAAATTTTGGGGTTGTCGTCCCTCACTTCGCAACCGCCGACCGATAAAATCCCAAACATGTTCAATGGGGTTAAGGTCGGGGCTACGGGCTGGCCAGTCTATGTGATCAATTCCTACTTCTTCAAGATAATTTCTCACGATAAGACTCGTGTGGGGACGCGCATGGTCTTGCATAAGTAAAAAAATGGGTCCTATATAGGGGGCATAAGGCAAAACATGTGCTTCAAGAATGTCTGTGATGTATCTGTCAGAATTGAGATTTCCATTCACAGTTACCAAGTCCGTTCGCCCAGTCAAAGATATTCCGCCCCACACCATGACGGATCCACCTCCATATAAAGTTGTGTGCAAAAAATTGCATTGACTGTATCGCTCATCGGGACTTATCAGTCCAAAGAATACGTTCCCAATCTGCTTCCTTCCAATAATAACATGCTCATTGGCAAAATTCAATCTGGCTCTTCGATGATCTACTGTTAATGCGGGTCCTCGAACAGCAATCCTGGGTCTTAAATTTGCCTCCCTCAGTCGTCGGCGTACAGTTTGAACGCATATGAGTGGACCACCTGCGTCTTGAAGTTGTGCTCTTAAATGTGTTGCAGTTATAAATCGTTGTCTTACAGCATTTACTCTTAAAAAGCGATCCTAGATAGCAGAGGTAACACGAGATCTACCTTGACACCTTGATCTACCTTGTGTGAGACACTCCCAACCTTCCAGCTATGCGGTTGTAACTCCACCCTTCACCATGTAATGTAGCTGCCTCAACACATTCATCACGAGTTAAATTTCTGGTTTGGCGTTCCATTATTCACTAATTATTGCTGGACTGTCAACAAAAAACTAAGGACACAGTTGTCAGTTTATGACGTGTAATCTTCGATTTCCATAGCTTGCTAGCTGTTTGAGTTGTCCGATAAATGCATTTCATGTGAATAAAAGCATATGGTGTTTCAAAACGGTGTATTTCATGAAGTAACAGAGATAAACAAATGAATAAAAAAAGAAAATGTAGAAAAAACATGAGGCTTTAAATTGGCTATAATTGCAATAACTTGCAATACCTTGTATAGCCCACAGGACGTTTTGAAATTTAATATCAAAATCATTCGTTTTACCAAAACAACTAAGACAGTGATATTCCTAAGAGAAAAACCTACAATTTGAAAAAAAAATCGACCAAAACGAACAAAAACTGTCGAAAATACAGAACGTCAAATTTGAGTTAACTTTTTGGTTGTGCGTTAAATAAGTTGCGCAGTGTATCTCAAAATTATTATATTGATGTGGCATTATTACATTTTTGAAATGTAATAATGCGTTTTTATTTTTTATTTTATTACTAATCGCTGATGATACCTAATGCAATTACTGAAAATTCCTATCATCCCAGCCACAAGTTATTATAATTGGACTCCAAGAGCATTATAGTTGCATCTGATATTTTCAATACGCTAGATACTTGCGATAAATGCAATATCTCTGAATTTTTAAAATTCTATACATAGTTAAAGATTAAAGAAGAAGATTAAAGAACAGTTTAAAATAACAATTTTCTAACTTATCTAGGCTCATAAGTAAATAATTAAAGGAAACTATTTTACAAGCTTACTGGAATTGCGATCCAGTGTCGGATCATATACTTACTGGTATTCCACATATTGGAAATAATTCCATGCATCGATGCGAACTTGCGAAAATCAGTTTTCTCAAATATTTTGTGATATATATTAGATTTAGTATAGTTATAAATATTGATTTTTTAAACTTAGATGCAATGTGTCAACATTTAGAAACAGTTCCACAGTTGTGTAAATAAATTGCCTTAGACAAAGTATTATTTTTTCCCAAAACATAATATGACAGACGATATTTTTGTTATTACTTCAATAATTGTATGTCGTATTAGGTACTCCAAAGTACCTAATTGCTGTTATAATTACATTATCTGCACTTAAAAAGAGCAATTTACATTCCATTTATGTAGGAGTGAGACGGGTTTTAATTTATAATTTGGTCAAATTACAAACTCGGAACTCGCGTTACTATATCACAGTGATATTTGACAAGAATTTGGTAATTTGCTTTGCTGGGTGAGGACGGATATCCCTGATTTAACAACCCACGCTTCACATGTTTTGACGGCCCGGACCGGCGCGCCGCGTTCCGTTTTTTCAGTTTTATTGCTTTAAATTCTGATTGCAGAATTATATTAATTATCATTCCATGGGCCTCACATTAGTGTTTTGTTTGTCATACGGGGAGGAATTCAGCCCAAGAATAATAGTCCAAACATTCTGTCAATGCCCAATGTTAAATTTGCTGAAATTTCTACCTGGATAAAAAAATGGTCGTATAAGAAAAAAATTAAATATGAGTTTCTATTTCTTTGAACTCGATATATCGAAATATAGAGTTATATAGAAAATACCGATAAAAACCATTATCTCTAGAACTCATTAACTATAACGTTCCCATATTTGTGACTTGGGGTAGGATCATCCTTGTAACGATTTTTTTTTATTTCATGGGTCAGAAAATTAATTTGAAAGCATTGCAGCTTTTGTGGCAGTTTTTCTTAAATAACGTTCTTAATTTTTATTTGGCGGATACGGCAGTTACGGGATTCAATTACTGGTATTTTTTCACAAATTTCAAAAAATATATAACTTTCTACGACCATTAGGAGCTGACATAATTTGTTTTTACAAAAAAATCTGGAAGGCGCAATGAACGTTGTAGGGCTCAAACTCAGGGGTCAGTTTCACACACGTTAGGTAATGTTAAATATGCATATTTTCGATAAAAAAAATACTACGATAAGATTAATTGCTTTTTAGTATTAGAAATTGAATCATAAAGTGAAGTGTGCAGACGCGCAGCTCAAACTGATTTCGCGCATTCAAAATGGCTCGCGCTTGCAAAATCTTCAGTATCTCGGCTTCCAGATCACCTACAATAAATCCTTTCGTACTTAATCTGGGGTAGCTCGGCGAGGTGTTATTATTACCTTAGAAGCGAAATAAAGGCGGGAATACCTAATTTTTACTTTTGTACTTAATCTGGGGTAGCTCAACGAGATAGACACGAATATCATATTTATTATTTGCCTTAGAAGCGAAAGAGCCGCGAATACCTAATTTTTACTTACATCACAATATTTTTCATGGGATACCTCAATTTTTTGCTTAATTCA
Organism: Tetropium fuscum; assembly: GCA_964058915.1. NCBI lineage: Eukaryota > Metazoa > Arthropoda > Insecta > Coleoptera > Cerambycidae > Tetropium > Tetropium fuscum. Next base: position 164,758 of record CAXKVY010001819.1, on the reverse strand, counting down.
TTGTATTCACTTTATATTTGCTAATGCCGGTAGAAAATTTAATAAAAACATCATTTTATTGGGGTAAGTTAAAAGAATGTAATTTATTTAAACAATTATTTTATTATGCAAATATCTGTGTATTATGTACAAAGTCTATTATAAAATGTGTATTAACACATTGTTCTTTTCTTCGTTGGATAATCTTCCGATTCACTATCTTCTGCTTCTTCCTCCACATTTTGGTGAAGAATAAAGATAAAATCATTGAAAGAATCTTCATAATTCTCTTGAATTTTAGTAACAGTTTCACAGTTTTTACAATGACTTGACTCACAGTGTTTACAGACACTCGTGAGCGTGATATATTTTTTAAAATAAATATGATATTCTGCCCGCTTCACTTTATTATTCAATTTCTGATACTAAAAATCAATGAATATTATCGTAGTCTTTTTTTATCGAAAATATACATATTTAACATTAACATGTGAAACTCAGGGCTCTACAATGTTTATTGCGCCTGCCAGATTTTTTTGTAAAAAAATTATCTCGGCTCCTAATGGTCGTAGTTATATTTTTTTTAAATTTGTGAAAAAATACCAGTAAATGTTTCCCATAACTCCAATTTCCACCAAATATAAATTGAGAATTATTAAAAAAAAAACAGGTCAAATAAAATGTTCAAAAATGTTTTGAAATATATTTGCTGGCTATTGATATAAAAAAATCGATACAACTGTTCTATAGAATAATAGCCCAACTTTTCATGAACAAAATGAGCGTTTACTCGATGATCTAGCAGGAGCCCCCGAGAAGACATTGCGAACTTAAGAGAGCATCTTTTTCTCGAAAAAAGGATATATCTTGATAATCAATATTTTTCAAAAAATGAGCTACATTTACCCCCAAGTAAGGAGTATGGGAACATTATAGCTAATGAGTTCTAGAGAACCTGATTTTTATCGGTATTTTCGATATAACTCGGAAAGTACGAAAATATCGAAAATTATTATATTTTGATAGATTTTTTTAATGTCTATAACTTTCTAATTTAACTTTTCTCGGTAGGAGATATAGTTTTATAATTATTTACAAAAAACCGTTTTTCGCAACTTTGCGAATTTTTTAGGTTAAGTTTTTTTCCAGGTGGGAATTTATGTCACCACTTATCTAGAATGCTTGGACTATAATGCTTTAAGAGTGTTTCGACCAATAATTTTTGTGAAATATAATCAAGTAATATTCAAGTCAGATAAATAAAATGTCAAAAATAGATACAATAATTTTGTAGTCTTGCGGTTATTAAATAAAAAGTATTCGTTTAAGCTCTCAATTTTAATAGGTTACGAGTCCAGTGATGTGCTAAGTGCCTGCGAAGAATAAACTTGAAACAGTTATAAAGTTTGGGAATGTGAAATATAGTACAGAGGACTGGAAAAGCGTGTTTAAAATCAAGGAAAGAATGTCGGGAAACAACAGTGTTTCAGTGCCGCTCTAAGAGGCAAATAATTTTATCGACTGGATTTTAGAACAGTGGTTATATTAAAGAGGAACATGTGCATTGAAGCCCTTGAAAACTGCCAGGAAAAGTAAGTAAAAGTAAGTAATGCGACAACTGAAGTAAGGTGCAGATTTAATAAGGCTGATGCAAAAGGCTGATAATCTCTATAATAGAGCTTCTACCGTGGAGTTATCAGGTTAAGTTAAGCTTAGGTGAAACTTGTAAGTAAGTATGTAAAACACAGACAGTTTGCCAGACATATTTCACAGTGATAAAAGCCTTGACAAAAATTTCAGTCCTGCTAAAACAAATGACTTTACTTATTGTAAAAGGCCACAAAAAAACCTCTGAAGCAGCTGCAATAAGCAAACCAAATGGAGAATGGGCTATGAACAATTAAAATGAAGCTATACATTTTGAGAGTCATTTTAAGACAGCATTCAGACCTTATCCACCAGAAACCTGAAGAAGAAGAAAATATTTTAAACAGTTAGCAATTACCCCAAGCCGAAGATGTAGAATACCTTGGAATTTTGTTCGAAGACTAACCTTGGACCAAACATATTTGGACCAAAAGAAAATAATTTGGGTTAAAATTTAATATGGGTCGGTAGTCAGAACTAGTGTCCAGAAAACAAATTGGCAGGTACTCTATAAGGCAAACTCTCTAAACCTTTTTAGGAGCTATAATATCCAATTGTTGTTGCTAGCCACTCTCCGAAATCACTAGCCACTCTCCTTGAAAAATTCTATTCTAAAGTACGAAAATCCTATATAGTACAGGGGATTAGCTAAACTATTGTGCACTTTTTGATAAAAGCAGCAAACTTGGAACAGAGGTAGACCGATGTAATATGAACAAATTTGGATATAAAGCCATCGGCCAACTGACACCCGAAAAGCAACAGAAGTTAGATACAATTTGCTGCTTGAGGTTTTAGTGAATGTTTTGAATGAAAACATGCCAAATAGTTTGTAAGTTGTATATTATATTTATTTAATAATTTTGTATTTTACATTTCAAATTATATTTTTAAGTAAATTATTTAAAAAAATACAATACAAAATATTAATTTAACTTTATAATATGACTCAAGTATATTGTATGTGAAATGTTTAAAGTTATTTAAAGATTAATGGAAAACTGAAATTTATTATAGGTATTCAAATAAACTTCAAACTATCATATCTGTACATTTTTCATATTGTATTAAAAAATTAAAAGCCAAAATATTACAAATCTGTTTTACACTCCCAACATACTGCCAGTGCAGAACATTCGTTTTAAGAATGCGACTTCAGTTCTCAGAGCACCCCCTGGGTCCTGAAGAAGCTCAGGCACTACCGGTGTTTCATGCTTTGACGGGCTGCGACACGATCTCCTGCTTCCCCAGACGTGGAAAGAGGACAGCATGGGCAGTGTGGACAGTGCTACCTCAGCTGACCCAGATCCTCACTCTTTTCTCCACTGCACCATATCTTATTAAGGAAGACGACATGCACACCATTGAAAGGTTCATGTTCATCACACTGCTTTATGACAGAAGAAGCACAGACACCGATATCGACAAGGCACGTCCCAAACTGTTTGCAAAGAAAAGCAACGTCCAGCTGATCCCACCGACCAGGGCACCCCTGAAGCAGCACATCCGGAGAGCAGTATACCAGGGCGGACATGTCTGGGGTCAGGCTCTGGTTCCTGCACCAACGCTGCCATCACCAACCGACTTGGGTTGGATCAAGACCAACGGCGTGTATGAACATCTCTGGACAACGCTACCCGAAATGCAAATGCAAAGACTCTTGCAAATGCAAAGACTGTATGAAAAAGTGCAAGTGCAAGAAGGCCGGTCTGGAAGGCACACCAGTGTGCTTGCGACGAGGAGTGCTCTGAGAACTGAAGTCGCATTCTTAAAACAAATGTTCTGAACTGGCAGTATACTGGGACTGTAAAACAGATTTTTAATATTTTGAAAAATGTACAGAAATGAAAAAGTTTACTTGGAATGAATACATCTTAGTTTTCCATTAATCTTTAAATTACTTTAAACATTTCACATTCAATTTGGAAAATGGCGACCATTTTGGAAAATAGCCGCAAGAGGGCAGTTGACTGATGACTCCACATCCAAATTTGTTCAATCAGTCTAACTGTGCCAAATTTGGTGCTTTTATCAAAAAGTGCACAATATGTTGAAATATCAGAGCGAAACTGCCCCACTAATACCAATTATTTCTGTCTGGGAAGAAGTTATGGAGTTTAGTAGTGATGTTTAACAAAACCTACTAGAAGTGCATCCAAACAGTATTGCAGTAATTCTAGTGGACACAAGTCGGGACACAGAGAGAATAAAACGTTTTCAAATTTTGGACTTTATTTCTATTTTAAGATCCATTTTTTATCGTAGTGTTCAGCGATGAGGCTTATTTTTGGTTAAACGGCTGATAGCAAACAGAACTTCAGAATTTGAAGAGAGGAGAATCCTCATGAATTTGCATAAGCACACTGCTGCATCCTGAGTAATTTACAATACGGTGTGCCATTAATGTAGGTGGTGTCATTGTACCCCATTTCTTCGAAAGTACTCAAGGACAACGTGTCACCGTAAATTGACTTGGTTATGCAATGTTAAACGACTCTTATTTCCTACTGTTGTTGCAAACAATCTTGAGAAATTCTGGTACCAGCAGATAATCGCTACGGGTCATACCTACCGCCAGTTAAACCATACCTTTACTACAAGGTGAGTTTGGTGATAAAGTTATTTCAAGAAATGGTCCTGTGAATTACCCATCAAGATATTATGATGTGACGCCTTGTGTCTTCTTCCTGGGTTAAGTGAAGTCGAAGGTAAACGCTAACCATTGGGGATTTCAAAACTATAACATCAGATCTAATATGATTGATCTTATGTGACATTTGAACAATATAATTTTCAAAACATAATTGTAATAAGATGCTTTTTGGAATAAAAACAAAACGATGATGTATCGCGGAATAATGTTTGTTTTATTTAATTTTTCAAATCACTGATTGGATCACCTTTTGGTAAAATGTCTGTGGAATATTTTCATGCTGGTTTAATTATAGTGGCTGCCAAAGACATTGCGCGAATGTTAGCTGATAATTTGCAAACTAATATACAAACTTAATTCGATAGCATGAAACTGTCGGTTAGCGAAACCTGAATATTTTCTTACGAAATTTTCAGATAGAAAATAGTTAAACATTTGCGCAACCAACCTTGAACGTCTGATATGCTTTCGTTTCTACATGTCAGTTAAATTGCATTCGCTAATGTCAGTGTTCACTCTGAACTGCCAATATAAATGAAACAAATATAGAGCAGTTAAATGGGGAACGTTTCCGTCTAATAATAAATAATCGACACGATTTTCTATAATAAGTTAGTAAAATAAATTGAATGTTAGTAGATATTAGAAAAGTGATTAAGAAAAAAATAAGGTAATCAACATTGAATTTACTTACATTGAATTTACTGACCGCATGGGTGAGAATTTACTAGATTTAATGAATATGGAAAGATTATTAGTATTAATCTAACATTAACAATAATCAAGGTAAAGTGCTTGATAATGGCTGATAATACAATCGTTGAAAAACGATTTTCATTCAGATTCAATAGCTATTTATGTAACCAGTTGGGAAAAGTACTATTTTGTGTAACGAGCAGATTCCTCCGGAACGAAAGCTAGCGAGTTCCGCAAAAGGATGAGTGTTACATAAAATAGTGTTTCCCAACGTGTTTCATACAAGGTTTTTCCTAATTTTCTCCAATTTTATATTTTATGAGAAGAATCTGAATTTTATATGTTTAAAAACAATCCAGTAGGTTGTAACGGTGTGACAGCTCGTCGCTTTCATAGCTTGTCAAGTCTATATAACCTACTATGAAATGAACTTTACACAACCAGTTGCGTAATATTTTAAAAATTTTACTTTTCGTAACTGGTTGTGAAAAGTAAGACGTTTTCTAACGTCAAAGGGTTTTGAAAAGTCTCATTTTACATGTCAAAATTAGGAAAAATACCTTTATTTAAGTTAGGAAAAGTTTGATATTTCCTAGTGCGACAAAAAATACATCATAATTCTTTAACCTATTCATTTATTATCAACTTAAATAATTTTTTATCATTATTATAACGTTTTTACAATTGGTTATGGAAAGCCCTACATTTGTATTTGATATTGATCTTTTTTGGACCCAATATTTTGGAGCCCACTTCAAGTTTTTGTTGAACGGAATTAAAACACTATTAAAAAGAATCATGTGTGCAACTCGTAGGAAAAGTGTATTTTCCGTATTTTTTATCTCGGTTAGCGCCTCAATCAAAATACCTACCTTTTCAACCGGCCAAAAAACTTTTTTTTCCATCAAGCGATGCGGAAAAAGTTATTTTTCCTAACTTATTGCCCAAATAGCTATCCTGGTCTACGTACCTCTTCGTTCTGATGAGCATGTTCTTATGACGCTCTAAAAATGCTACTGATTACTGATACTGATCTAGAGCGGAGGACAGTTCAGCTGGAACACCCTGTATATAATATTCTAATTTTCATCTACTCTATTATAGTGCACTTAAAATGATCTAGTGATCATTCGGCTAAAGTAGATCTATTCGCCGTGTTAGATCCCATGTCAGTTAATGTTAACAGGCGCAAGTACAGATGCAGATTTAACCTATACGTTGTGTATGTTTTCTTTATATTGATTTACAGTCTGCTTCCAATTGCAGCATTAATAGTGAGAGGGGATAATACAAATCCCGACTCTTACATGTAAAGTCTTATGTAAAATAAGATTTCTAAATATTTGTATAAAACACAATACTGGCCTCCAACGGCTGCAAAGCTGAGTGGGATCTAAGATGGCGGACACGTCTTGCCGTCCTTATTCGTACCTTGTATGATATAGTACGTAGGGTAAAGTCGGGTATATTGTACCGGATTTTTAATTGTACCATGCACCTCTATATTTATTAAATTGTAGCTAAAACGTCTAGCGCAATCTAATTAGCTTGTTTGACACCTACTGCCGTCAAAACAATAACTGACAAACAGCTGTGTTACCGATGGTCTCCCGTAAATCCGAACATTTGTATTTATCTAAAAAACGTGTTTACGCAGTAAACAAAGATATCCAAGAAGGATAAATCTAAGATTTTACAAGATTTGTTTAAAATCTTAACTTGACTTAACCTCACTTTCTTTAAAGAAATTTAACAATTTGTGTCAATCATATCGGTTCGGTAATTTATACCACCACATGGTTGGTTAAATTGGGTGCATGAATTGGGCGTTTCCAAATTAACTGAACTATGTTTGTGATTTTTGTGTTTAAGTTATTCATTAGAATAATATTTTATTTTACCCATGTGTTCCATATTTGTTATTATTTGTGTTTAAATTAAATAAATAGTTTTATTTATTTATTAGGATAAGATTTTATTTTACCCGTATGTTCCATATTTGTGATATTTATGATTAAATTAAATAAAAAAAGGCTTTAAACGTACAATTTACCCGACTTTACCCACCCTACATGTTTATTTCCTTGCGCTTCTATTCCTAAAAGTACTTACAATTATTTATTTAGGTAGGTACAGTGCGCGTCATAAAAATCGGGTCAAGGGGTAGGAATTTTTATTTTTAATTTCTCAGAATTATTTTTTATTTACGAAGTTCTTTAAAATTACAAACAATGTCTCTACAATAAGTTATTTTTATTTACATTTATCATTCAAATAATATACAAAAAGTCAACAAAATAAGTAATTAATTAATTGAAAATTAATTCATTAATAATCGAAAAGATAATAAAATAATTTAACATGTTGTCATTCCACCATTTGCAGCCGCGCCAATATTCTTGCCTAAAGATGTGACATCGAGGAGGTGGGGCGAGCGGTCCCACCTCTCTTTACCCCTAATATATCTATGTAGACCGAGACCGCCTCGTAGGTCGCGCATTTCACGTGATCCTCCCCACAAATGTAATCAATGTCACGTGGAATTACGCAGCCTCCCCCGGTGCTGGCTGATGGGCCCCACCGGCACAGCCTTGCTTGTGGTGCTCTTGACTTTCTTCGCCGGTGTGTATAACCCCCGGGGGTGTCGTGTCGAGTGTTTGAGGGATCCTTCTTGCCTCTCGCAGGGCTTGCTAGAGCCCTGCTGGGCGGCATTCAGGTTGGTATGAGAGGATGAGCATTGTAGCTCAGAATGACAAAGCTCGCGAGATGGTCAGCTATCAGCTCGCTGGCTCCATCAGGTAAGGTAAAGGTGTGTGGTTTGGCAAGGCAGTCGGCCTCGCCGTCCACTGGATTGGACTGTTTTAGTGTCTTCTAGTGATCCGTTTTCTTTGGTCCTGTTCTTTTCTTCGGTGTCGTCTGCTTCTTCTCTCTTCAGTCATGCTGAAACATAAGATGATGATTATCTTATACTTACCCGTTGTCATCCCTAGCTGCAAATGCGTTGGCATAGAATGAATTAAAATGGAAATAATATATAATCTTCGTCTAAATTCTTCCATTGTTCTTGAATACATTCAAGCTATTGGTTGTAATTTCTGGGGTGAAAGTTGCGTCTACCCATCTTTCTAACCATTAAAGCCTATACATTTCCGTCGAGTGTAAGTCTGGACTTTGGGAAGGTCACCGGTCTTACAGACAAACTTATAATTTAAAACTAAAATTTCCTACCCATTGGCCCGATTTTTCTGACACTGACCGTACAAAATTTAATTTTTTTGAAAAAAATTTAGGAGCAATACTTATATCTTGGAAATAAATTCCCAGTTCCAGTGAGCCATCATTTCTATACTTCTGCGGAGACGATGGCACGCCATAAAACAAAACAAAAATATTAATTTTCTGCAGTTTTGTGGGACGTCACATTATAGGTATAATTTCGTCGGTGCTGCAATTGTATTTTAATTATAAAGAACTTAACCGAAAACACACGTCGGCGTCGTTGAGGAAAGTGTGGGAACTATCACAGCCATTTTCTCATCTCTTCCCTAATTACACCACTAATAATTGTCCAGATGTAGATAGAAATTAAAACCCTTTCACCTTTCAATGTGATAAAACAAATGCCATAGAAATGGCAATCAGATCAATATCCCATTAATAACATAATTCGCGATACACATACGTTATTATTAAATGAATAAACAGTATGACTTTAATGATATGCTCGTGTAATTGCTACCCTTGTAATTATTATTTTAATTTAATGCCATTGAATTCTAAAATATAATTTATTACTAGTATTCACATAAATAACTGTTTTAAAAACCCCTAATTATAAGAGCAAATATATAATTTCATCCCAACAGTTGTACCCTGATAGTAGGTAGGTACCTAATTTCAAAACAAGTTGATAGGTAGATAGTAGATAAAGTCCATTATCTCTGTCGCAGGTTGCACTTGTGTATAATGTCAGGTTAAAGTTATAGTTAACTTAACTATCGATCGTTAGTTTAACTAGTTAGACCTATTACAATACATGTTGGAACTCCTGTAAAGTTTATCTTAGGTATGATTATGCTGGTAATATAATTCGTCCCCGCGAATTTTACGCGCGTTCTGAGCTCGCGCGACAGGCAGCCTTTGTGATATTAAGTCGTGGGTACCACAGTGCAAATACCACAGTGCGACTCGTTCAAGGATAGTGGTGGTTAACGTAGGTGACATATCCATCATAAATGGTGGCAACGGAGGCATCTTTTTGCTAAATTACTCTGTGCAGTAAGAATCCTCTGTGCAGTAAGAATGTTTGATGAGAAAATCGTAAAAATCATATTTTCGAAAATTGTAACTTTCCGGTGCGTGTGCCTCGAAAACAGTTGCTAATTCGAAAAAATGAAAAAGTATATAGAACCCAGGTTGTAGAGAATTTTAATAGCTTTCATTTCATATCAGAAATTTTTTCCTACGACGCACCGTTTTCAACACATAAGCGCAAAACCTAAAAGTGGACGGACCCTCTTTGTGTCCCCCCACTTCGACCTAGAAAGTCCAGGACTTTTAGTATGTTCACTCCCTAAGCGCCCTGAAAAAGTTTATGAAGGAGTCGCTTAGTGCCCTGCGTAAAAAGCGGTTACTTTGGCATTACATACAGTAATAGCTAGCAGTGGAGCACCTATTAAATATTGATTTGCATGCTATCTTATCTAAGCAATTCCAGTCTATTTTATGTACATTTCGCTGAAGATGAGAGCGCTATCTCAAATTTGGAGGCATTCCTCTAACCTCTACAGAGATTTTGTCCAGCATATTCAGCAAGATACATTGTTCAACAATTAGGTACAATGTACAATTATTAAGCTTTGATTGCGTGTAATTTGGATAGATCAACTTCATAATATTCAGAAAAGTTTTACCAGGATTTTCCGTCTGCTAACACAAATACAAATACGTATACAAAATATTGAATTGACTTTCGCTGTATATTATGTGTGTCTGCGTCTCCCCATTATATTAGATATAATAGTTTATCTGCGGCTTTTCATAAATCTCCATAAAATTGTCATTTTGTATCTAATAAAATTTAATCCAAGGACAATTAAAGGAGAGTCTGTTTGTTTTGATGTTTGCTCGATCCTGTATTTTTTCCACGATATTAAATAGCGGTTCATTTTATCTTCCAGCAGTTTATTGTTTATAAATATCAATACTTGCTAAAATACATATAACTTGCATCAGAATTATTCGTATTTTTATTCATTATATAGAGCCTCATGTGCAATATTACACTATACTCTATCCAACGAGAGAATGGACTTGCTTTGCGCATCGGCGACTAAAGAGGAGGGGCTCTGTAACGAGCTACGCAGGACCGTCATTCGATGAAATAAATTCATAAGTATGTAAGTAAGTAAGTAGTAGGTACTTTATATAATTAGGTACCAGGTAGGTATTGGACCCAGGCGCCGGCCCTGGCTACCTGCTGAGACAATTAAGACGTTGAGGGCGTTGAACTAATGTTCTAAGGGGCAGAGATCTGACCAAAACAGACGAATTTTCGCTCGAGTGCAAGTCCATTCTCTCGTTGGATACAGTATACACATAGGTATCCAGATGTAACCCCTAATCCCTCTCTAATAAGGTGACCATTTTTGCCCGACTGAAAAACCACGACAGGACTCAATACTATTATTTTTATTAGAAAAACACAAATTTATATTTTGTACGTGACTTACCTACACTACTGATATATTACTTAGTGGTTATACTTTGGTGTCCATCATTATTTTTTTAGTACTTATTGGTCGACGACGTTATATAACCAAAACATGACGTTGTTTTAACGACATATTTCAGTCGTAAATAAGACGTACGTGTGGTGACGACATATTCACGACAAATTATTCAATATTCAATCTATTTTTCTATAGTAGTACACAAATAAAAGAAAAGAGGGCACACTCTCTTATTTTAATAAGTTGCTGTTGTAGATCTACTTGAATGTAATGAGTAGGTACCTAATTACCTAATATTCATGATACTAAGACTACAAGATATTCTAACGCGCATGCGATCCCCTATCTCTCTCCCTCTGCTGACGTCATTCCGTGACAAATTTCAAATATTCAAATTTTGACACATCTTTAAAATACATTATTTTAAAGTTAAAATACATTATTTTATAAGTTTAAATACGTTATTTTAATTATTTTGTTCATTTGTGATTGTGATAAACAATGGTTTACTGTGCAATGAAGGGTTGTACCAGTAACAATAATAAAAAAAGTAAAAATTCTTCCAGTGCATATCGATACTTTAGTTTCCAACTGCAGCAGAGATTTGCAAATTATGGGTGCAAAAGTGCTACCAAACGCATGATTTTAATATTAAAAATGCTTGGATATGTTGCATTTTTCTGATTATGATTTTCATGTTAAAGAAAAATTATTACAATTGCCCAAAAATAAGTGGAAGTTGAAAGATAATGTTGTACCTTCACGTCCTTGCCTTCTACTTTTTTCTTTAATTATGGATGACATAATTATATTAATAAATAATTAAGAATATGAAATATATACGTTATAAACGAAAATCTTAGCTAAAGGCTAAAGATGCAAAATAAAACTTAGGTTATGGTTATGTAAAAACTTATCTTTCGTGCGGTTGTGCTTACATGCTAAATTGATGCCTGCTCTAAATAGTAAAAAAACTGCACTATAAAACGAATAATACTTATTGTACGAATGTAATCAGCAATATAAATTTAACACTAAAAAATCCAAAAACCAAACAAACAACATCCGTCATCTGCAAAATCAGAACAGCAACACGACACGGGAAGAAAATAAAAAATAACCGAAGCTAAATTGGCGCGTATATTTAAATGAAATGTGAAAATATTATTAGTTATTTTGTGACGGTTTTGATAATTAATTATATAAAATAAACTAATGTATATTTATATCTATTTTTAGTAATTTTTATATATAAGGTATTTACCCGTTCACTTGCTTTAACTGTAAAGACCCCGTGCAGTTATAGAAAAGTAAAGGTGTAATGCCGTAATTACTAATTAATGTACAGTAATTAATGTTTGTAATTCTTTACAAACAATCCTTCTACTAAGTGCCATTCCAGTTCAAGGATTATAGACGTGGATAGTCATTGATTCCAGTTCGTGCCGTAGTAGACCTTTAACGGCAAAGTACCAGCTCCCAGCTCTCCGACACCAGCTATTTGCCAGTGTTCGGGGTACAGGCCCTTTAATGAGCGGGAATATCATGTTGGTTGGGTTGGCTTGTTCTTTTTTGTACCTACCTTTTAATAACTTGGGAGATTATTTTTAATTCATGATAATATATTATGCTAAAAGTAAATGCGTTACAAAAAATAAACCTAATGAAAGTGCTTTAATAACCGAGAAAAATTAAAATATAAAATGTTTCTCAAGTTCGTAAACACCCTGTATACTTAAACAATGTCCAAAATAGTTATATCGAGTAGAATCATAACGAAACCTTATAATAAAACCATATAAAAAGCTTCCGTCTTATATATATCGCCATAAATTTTTGTCACGGGGTGACGTCATGCGCAAGTTTGTTCCAAACGCGTTTCCCAAGTGATCATATCTTGTACTCTTAGTATCATGCCTAATATTCCTGACAAGTCTGGAAGCGAACTCTGGTGAAGGCCACGTTACACGGCGTGGGGAGTGACATGCCTGGAGTGAAAACTGTCGCGCCACACGCCGTATAATTGTGCTGGCGTGGCGTGGTGTGGCGTGCTGGGTCCCGTCGATTGGCGGTAAACTTCAAAGCCGCGCAGCGCGCGAAGTGTGGACTGGCATGCGTATACAGTTACACGGCGCGGATAAAAATTAGTCAAATTCAGTAGGCAGGCGTGGCACTCCCCACGCCGTGTAACGGCGCCTTGAGATTGTGAGATTCCAGATATTCCAAACCCGGTCTGCAACATTCATAAAAAAATCAGGGTTGTCAGATTACGGTAACTTTTTTCTCTGAGATTCAACATTCATTCAAGAAATATTATATTTTTAATTTTGTACTGATGGTTATAAATTATTTCTTTCATTTGAAAAAATGTTTTTTTCTCGACAATGTCTTTATTTGCAGTATTTGCACTACCTAACTATTTTCTAGTTCTTAGGGATTTATTTGTAAAACAGCTTATTTTGGGGTATTTTAGAGATATGCGGAAAATATTTATCCCGAAAATTTATTAGAATCCAGGAATAACAAATCACAATCTACTAAACAAACATCAGTTCATTCAAAAAATCAGTTCATTTTACAAAAACCTCTGTGTAGGTACTGGTTGATTTTTAAAACTACGCAAGACAAGGGAGTCCAAAACCAGTACTGTACTTTCAAAATCAGTAGGTATAGTACTATATTATAGTATTTATCTATATATTATCTATATTTATCCCTGATTCATCCTCCAAATTAGCTCTATCCTAATTAGAAGTCACCATACTCTAAACATCAGTTAACATTGGGATGACCCTCGAGTATAGTGATGTATATAATCACAGCCATCACGCAAAATATTAATTATTAAGTTGCCTTTTACTTGTATTTATTACTTTGACGCCAGAAACATGTGCGAATAGAAAGATAAGGGGCACTCCGTCAAAAGTGGCCTCGTGAAATGGCTAAAATGTAATCAATTACACGCTTGTATTGCAATCATTTGATGTAACAAAATCGTGCCGGAAACAAACGAAACAAAGTGTCCCCAAAATCAAACGATATTTGACTTTAATTTGCCATATTTTATGTTATAATAAACTATCTGTACCATTTTAAATACAACGTGTTTTGATCGAAACTTTTTCAGTAAAATCACAATAATGTACCTAAATTAGCTACAATCGCCTGGCAAAAATCAAGTAGTATGGTTAGTCAAACAAAACATTTCAACAATCAGAGCAGCTGTCAAATCGAAACGTAATAAAGTGCTCTATAGAATTTTACTGTGAGCCGCGATGGATCTTTCAAATGATATTGAGGATTATGTGGATAAGTTTCGAAATATTTTTTACGTAAGTGTAAGCGTGTGTGTTAAATCATTCTGACAAGATATGTGTTGTTTCTAGAACCAACGAGACAATAAAGTAAGCTCAAATGATATGTGGTGCCTGGTTGAAAACCTTTCGAGAGAGTTGGAGATCAGTAAAGAACACGGGAATAATTTGCAGAATAATTGGAGGCTTCATTTAGAAAGTGAAGACGCTAATTTAACAACTAAATATATAGCTTTAAATGGTATAGACATTTTGGTTTGGAATAAGGGAAGTATAATTACATAATATACAATTTTCTTACAGAAAAATGTGCTAGATATAAGGAGGAGAACAATGATTTGAAAATTCAAGTAAATGAATTGCAAACTGAAATGAGAATGGAATTGGCAGCGCAAGTAACTGAATATTTGGGGAAGATGGCAGAACTGAATGACAACTATAAAAGGGAAGTAGCTAATTTGAAGAATCAAATGGAAAGTGATAGAATTTGTTACGAAACGAAAGGTAATAGTTATTTATGTATGTTAAAATAATGTTTGTCCACGGCCGTTTAATAATAACCCAGCAATATGTTTCCTAATTATTGTTGTTTAATGATACCCATAATAGCATAGTATTTAAGAATAACAGGTAATAATATTATTATACCAGAGTTTACGTTTTTTGCAATTTACATTTACCTATGTTGTCTACAATTGTTTCGTAACTTTTGTCAACGCCTTACTCAGAAAAATGAAATTATTAATATTTTACTGCAAAGGCAACTATTTGTATTTATGGTACGACTAAATAATATCCCACGAACAAACGGATGGTAAATAATTTTTTACACCTTACACCATTTGATTATGCTTACGATTCAATTCAATGCCTACCGAGTAACAAATGTTCTTATTTCAAGAAAGGGAGCTTTACAACGAGCTGCAACTAGCTCAAGCCTCGACTGCTATACAGTGTGACGAGATAGAATCCAACTTCACTAGGCAATTAGTAGATGCGACTTACAAGTTGAGGCAGTCGCAAAATTTTGTGAGAGATCTCCAGATAACTATAAATTCGTTAAAAACACAAGTGGCTAGTCAACAAGTAAGTTATAGTGTGAATAAGTTTTATCAAGTAGGTTATCTGTTGGGGGAAAATGACGAAAATGTAGAAAAGAATTGAAAATTTTTTGTCTGTGACATTTTCGGTTTATTTAGGTAAAGTAAATTAATCGAAAGTAAATCAATCTCTGTGCTAACCAGTGCAATTAGAATAAAAGTTAGAAAATAAATTTCGTATACTTTGGCACACGAGATCGTTCAAAAGTCGTTGAGTAATAAAAAAAATATTACAAGAGGAATTATAGTACCATTTAACTTGGCACACAGTGTATTCATATTAAGAGGTGTTTGGTAAATTATATTAATTTATACGAGAGTTTTATGAGTTTTGAAGTAGAAAATATTTAGACAAACATCAAAGGGATAATCCGATGTCAATATATACGTATTTGTTTTTCATTTTTGCAATTATTGTAACTAAATCGTTCAAAAACCATGAATATTAAAAAAAAGACACTAATCTATCGGTACCGTGACCCCACGTGTACTCAAATTCGGTCATTTGAGAGAACTCAAAAACTGCGGTAGTTATTATTACAAATGTGGAGCACCGAAATACAAAAAAATACGGAAAAAATTATTATAAATACATAGAAATATATTGAAACAATAATATTAAAATTTACATGCCGTTTTACTCCAGTCGTGATGAATGTAGGTATCAAAAAAGGACATGAATTGATGAAAACTCCTTTCAGTTTCTTTATTTTTCTAAACATTGGGGAGGGGGTCTTTATGCTTTGGAGTAATTTACACTAGCAGTAGTCTAAATTCAAAATAACTACCAGATTCTACTATGGCGTCGACCGCCATCTTGAATTTAATAGGGAATTGGTTTTTGTTGAATAATTCGCCCATATTCCACTTTTGACAATATATGGGATGTCTCAGCTTGTATAAAATTCAATTCTCTACAACTTTGGTCAAACCTAGTCAACAAAAATATGAACCCCGCTGGCAACCTGCTAATATATCCGGAAACAGTTGTTTCTCGGATCAAGCATTCTCCTAGCATCGAGAAGCCACCGGTTCGTTCCATAGGCTATTACGTCACCCGCCATAGGCGTGCGTTTTTTCTTTAAAACTGTAGGTCGGAGCTAAATCGTGACTATATACAAAATGAATGTTTATAAAATTTGTTATAAAATCGCATATAGTTAATTATGCATATTTTATATTTTATATACGGCGTTGATTAATGGTGTATTTTTTCAAAAACCACGTTAGCGCCATACACTGATGGGGGACATGACTATGGACAGAAAATTTGTGTCCATACTCTATTATGTTCCAATTGATCAAAGAAAAAAGTGCAATTTAAGTACTACAGCTTAAAAATGACAAAAATAGGCTTTGTATGATAACCCGATCGACTACTTTTTCTCATTGACGTCTTAAAATGTAGGGAAAGGTCCATTTTATTGCTTTTTTATAGTGGATGAGTCAATTCGACATTTTTGCTTCAAAAAGAACTAGCTTCAAAAAGAACTAATTAGCAATGACACCAAGCATACTAAAATCGGTTAATAAACAAAAAGTTAAGAGCAAACGTAAAAAGTGTAAAATTTGTTGGCCCACCCGGTATGTACAAAAACGATTCACAAGTTCTTTCGCCTTTACTGAGACTCTTCAGAATGATGTACGATTTATTTAATTGGTCATTTACACTTTAATTTATTATTTATCGTTTTGACATGCAATTGTAAGCATTGCATTCATAGAAAAATAACTACCTAGTTTAGGTACCTACTATTCATATTTGTTCTATTTGAACATATTGATATATAAAAGCATCAAGCATATATTTATCTAGTAGATGTTAAACTTTAAAATACGTAATCTTGTAGAATCTGTTAAAACAACTACTTCTCCATCTATATGCTAGAAAACATTAAACTACATAATATAATTCATACGCATTTAAAGAGCGAGTGAACTAAAACTGCTTGTTTGGTTAAACGTAAAATTTACTTATTTGATTTGATTCAATTTGCTGTAAGTTTAGCCATTAGGTACCATTCTTAGTCAACAGTTGAAAATGACGAGTTACCTATTTAACAAAAACCAATACCCCCTTAAATTCAAGATGGTCGTCGACACCAGAGTAGAATCTGGTTTTTGTGCACTTTGCTTGTGTGTTAATTGTGCATCCCGAGTGGACTATTTGTAACAAAAATACTTTTTTGGCAGTCTACTACTCCATCTCACCAGAAACCAGCCAAAGCAGAGCTGAAATTCCAACCGCTACCCTTGACGAAAAACAATTCAGCAGTTGTCGAGAGGCGAGGTTTTGGCGATAAACAAAGTAGTGAAGAAGACTTGGAATTTGTTGAAACTGTGCCTGCCTATAACCCTATTACAACCCCACCCGTATACAAAGGCAAAATCAGGACAGCGGTAGCTAAAGCTCAAGTCAATAAGGTCAAAAAGAAGAGGAAGTTATACAATCCAAATGATATTGACAACACAGCGCTACCAACGTATGACTAGTGGAAGTCGTAATAATGTACTGACAGTTAAGTATATAGCTTGGATTTGAAAGCGACAAGTCATTTTTCGTATTAAACTGAAGAAGAAAAGTCTATTGGTATTTTAATTACTTTAGGTATAGGTAAGGTAAACTCGGGTAAGTGTGACTGTATTTTCGATTAGTTCATTTTTATAAAATATTTTGGATTATTTGTGGCAATATTTTGAAGCCTATATTTTTTTCACAGCATGCCTCAGCATGTAACTTTACACTGTAAATGTCTTGAAGTAATCCTAAATATGACAAAGAAACTATTAAATACTTTTTAAAACGATGCCTGTAAGTCACACTTGTGTGATTCTGGTTTGTAGTATCGCCACATTTGGTCATATTTAAAATCAAGGGGTACTTAAGTGTGAAAAGCTTAAATTACACTAAACAACTCAGTTTTTTTATTTTTGAAATAAACTTCATTGGTAAAATGTTACAAACTTTTTTATATTATAAATTTAAACCAACAAAATCAACTTGAAACTGAAAATGATCTCTTCTGTCTTTAACTGGTTCAGGCAAAACTCTTATGACGTCTTCATCGACATCGGTATCAGTATCTTCTAATTTAGGCCAATTGAAAATGCTGAATGGTTTTTTTAGATGAATATTCCACAATAACCCATCTTCGTACAGCAATTTGGAGAAGAGCCTCTTCTTCATCAAATACCTCAGGGTCAATATCATTGTCTGAGTCCATTAGTACTGGATCCTCCATTTCTTCCTCCGCCTCCTCAGAGCTAGAACTATTTTTTGGTATCTATTTTTCTCTTTTCTCTCTTTCTCCTATTTTTCTTTTGTGAATCTTTCGGTACAAACTGCCGAGACCTCTGGCAGTTTGTCTGGCAGATGTAAGATTTCCATTAATTTTTAGGTTCACACTCTCCCTTTCAACATAGTTACACTAACCTCACCTTACGTTTTTTTGAAGCAAGTGTGACCCATGCCATAGAATTATTAAAACAAAAAATATGTAAATTTCAGCTATTGAATAATAAACTAAAAATAAGCTATTGGATAATAAAAAAGCTTTTGAAATATATAATACTGAATAAGAATCCAAACTTACCGTACATTTTATGCAGATTGCGCCTCTGTAAAAAAAATACGCGGTCACTCATCCAGCAAGTACATAAAACTAGCCTCAAATTTATGTTATGATAACTATTTCTAGAACTATATAGATTACAAATTCCTATTTTAACCACGTATTGTGGAGATGCTTAGACTACCTCATACGATATGGCACTACGACTGGGTCACTGGAGGCTAATTTACAAGGAACGTTCACAGTCTCCGAAATCATACTTACCGGAGTCTACCTGACCTATAATTTTGTAATCCTCACTTATTAGAAAATTACAAAAGTATTATATAAGTAAGTCACCAACATTTCTTTCAATAAATATTATTTATATGACCCGCTTTGTGGGAATAAAGCATTAATGGAATAAATTATTAATAATAATAATGATGAGGTTATTAGGGGACACTAGGGATAATTCAACCGATTTATATTTTAAAGCCTCTATTTGGGAAATAAAATAGTTTTGTTTTTCGTCCATTACTATATTTTTTGTTATTTAAACATCTAATTCCTGCAAGACATCATAAAAAAAATGTAAACCCTATTTTCAGCTTAATTTGTAAAACAAGTAACGTTTGAATAAATATGTCATTCTTGTATTTCCGTTTTTCTTAAAGATGTTGTTGGTTTGATGTTTCTGTTTTGTTTGTTCAAGGGAGAATTTGCATATTTTCAAATGAAACATCATCAACGTATTTTATTCAATATTTGGAAGTCATCAGTAATAATATTTTTTGCAGCTATCTTGTATCTTGGCGTGTACGACGTATACAATCGTACGGATCAAATTAATGTGCTATAATACAGCAGTTCTCAACAGTTTTTTAGGATTTCGATATTTACACATCGAATTTATTTTTTGATGTTACCTATCGGTTAACATCGACGTTTTTCGTTTTCATCGATGATTAACTTTATTCTATCATCTAACACCAAGTACTTCAATCAAGTACAATAACATTATTTTTATTGCTGCCTCCTATATGTTTAGATTTCGATGTATAGAATGATGTCAACATGGATATTTTAGAAAATTTGCTCATCCCTATTTCTTAAGAATGGCACCAGAATAAAGCGGGCGTAATTTGACGCTATTGAAATGTGTCACTGAATATAGATAGCAGTCGTTTCAGCACCGAACGCATAAATGTAAAGCTAGAGCAGAAACGTGGTGGTATTGGTAGAAGAAAATGAAAAAAATAATAAAAAACCTTCTCTCGGAGAACCACATCTATTGTAAAATATAGACAACGTTTATTGTGATGTCAAAACCGATTATTTAATAATTTGTAAATGACTATAAATTGAAAACGTGTATTTAATAAAATAAATGAACTATTTGATGAAAGTATTAGAAAGGAAAAATATATGAAAATCATTAAATTTCATCATCATCGTCGTCATTTCATCGATCATCTTCAGATTTTGCACCGAAATTAATAATAAACGGTTCAACCTCATCGTAATGTACTTCACGTTCCCAATTTTTGTTTACAATGTCTTCTACATGTCTAACACAATTTCCCCAAATATCTGGAGTAATTTGATCCAAAGCCTTTTGCCACATCTTTTACTCTAAAACTTGTCTCCGTAACCAACTTAACCAATATAGCGATAGTCTCCGTAACCAATATAGCGATCATAATAATCTTTAAAAATGTCCCATACTAATTCCATTGGATTATATTGGCAATGGTAATGGTAATGGCAATCTCAATACTTGATGGTCGTGTTTTTTTGATGACAATATATGGCATATCTCGGGGTCTGTTTGTGCTGGATGCATCAATTTAGAAGTTAAAGTTTCAGATCATCTTTCTAAAATATTATTCCTTTACAAGAAAGCCATTCTTTTAGGGTTGTTTTATTCCAGGAAGCAATAGGAATTGACTTTCAAAAAACTATGGTAGGACACATTATCCATCACCACTATCGAGGGCTCAGTAAGATTTGGATTCCATTTAATAAAAGAATTTTGGTCCAGAGCATCGTGGTAGTCCGCCGGATATCCGCTTATAATTTTGTCGGATATCCTCTTATATTCTCATATAAAAGCTATTCTCTTACTTGCGAAGCGAGGTTGCTCACCTAAAGGAAACGTCAGTTATTTTCCTCTGTAGAAGAAAAGCCAATATTCTTTAAAATACGCCACAGTAAAAGTTATCAGTTTGCGATAGTGATTTATCATTGTAAACAGTGTTGTGACTTGTTGAATTTGGAAGTTGATGAAGTGTATTGGGATTCTGGACAGTACTACAGTTCATTCAATATGTATTTATAGTTAACTGACCCCATATAAGATACCGCGCAGTTGCCACATGTAATTCTCAATTTTCTCAGTATTCAATTAAAATATCAAATTCCACAATACTATATTAAAGTTGTATATATTATTTATGAATGTTATTAAATAATAATTGTGCACACAATAATATATTATAGGCCAAGATGTTACGTTTTTACATTTATTTTCGTCTACTTTAAATATGACAATTACGTAAACATCTATTTTTATAGTTAAAAGCGGCATCGCCGATCCACGACCTTTCCAATAACGCAGTATATCTCTTTTTAACTTATTGGAATCGTATCTCTCGGATTGGGATCGGATTCTCGGATCGAATAGGATCAGGTTCGCATATCTTACAGTGGCCCGTTCGCGGGAATTGCTAATATATTATTTATATACCTACCTATGTAGGTATACATCGCTACGAGAGTTGAAATAAAAGAGTATGGCGGTTAGCAAACATGTTTGTTCGTTTCGTATGAAACCTGAAAAACCTAGATTTCCACCAGACCTCGCTTTATTTACGAGATAGGATAGGTAGGTAGATAGGATAGATAAAAAAATTTAAGGAAAATATTATTTGACGGCAAAAATTGATAGTGGGTGTTAGAGCAGAGCCGCCTTTAACAAAAAAGAAGTTGATTTATGGGCTGCTCGAAGTAGGTACTGACGTGTACTGAGGTAGGTAGGTACCTATTACATCCTCCACTTAAGACATTTCTCAAATAATTTTATCTAAAAAATATTCCAGTGCTTGAGGCCGCTAAGTTATAAATGCTAACTGCAACGATATAAGTTAGGTTTTTTATTGGGATTTACAAAACTGAAAACGCTCTCTGGTTTATTACATAAGTAAGTACCTATTGTCGATTGACTTTATTTTTATGTAGGTACCTACCATCCTAGATCACAAATTAATAATTTACATCAGTGGGCAAAATTAAAAGTTCTATAGACTGTTTATAAAATTATAACCGTGTACCTACCTAGCCACAAAAGAAAGGACAATTTTCAATGACTGTAAAATACCTCAAGGTCAGTTTCTAATTTTGATTGGCTGTAAAAAGTGTATGTATTGGAAATCGCTTTGCGATGAGAAGCTGGTAGGTAGGTATGTATTGCATTTCTAATGATTTTTAAAATTGTTGAATTTAGTCTCGGTTTAGTTATGTAGGTAACTATTAACAAACAAGATCTGATCTTTATCAAAGCTTGTCTGTTAATAATCTTTGTCTTTGTTGAGTGTTAACGATTTGGTAGATTAGGTAGGTACCTACTTACACAATAAATATTATTGTATTTCAATGGCAAGTATATTTATTTTATTTTTCCGTTTCAAAGTTTATTTTTCTCGACTACTTAGCTGTTTTGTACATATTTATTTTTGTTACTTGTGGGAAACATGGCTACTGGCGAACCACCCACTAAAAAATGGTAACGCGCTGAAAGCAATACTTCATGAGTGGTGTGGAAACTTGCATTCAATATCAGCTGTGGTGTTGAAAATATGCATATAAAAACCTTCTACTTTCACCCCCCTAAGAAAAAAAAATGTCTACGCCAATGAAAAACATTGTGTAGGTCAGGGTTGCCGGTCGTTCAACTATACATACATATTGTACGAACTGTACTTATTATACGAACCCAGTGGCGTAGTAATACGATATAAAACAATGCCTTGCGTCTTTTCTGATAGGTCCTTCGCCTAACCGTACTTACAGTAGACGAAAGTAAATTGCGTATATTGTTAATTCTTATATGTTATCCACATATGTGGTTTGTAATGTAATAAAAATATCCTGCGACGAAAATGTCTTTTTTTACTGAACCACTGAAAAGATTGAACTTTGTTCTCCCCAAAGTAGTCCAGATCTTGAAAATTATTAGATACCTATACCAAAACTTACAACTTTTCAAAATTTACGCTATATTACGCTTATGTGTTTATTGTGATGAATTGCTACACTGCAAAAGACACAACAATTTTCAATAAGTTTCCAACACGAAAGGAATTTGTTTAGTTACTATTTTTAGAAAGTAGGATGAATATAGTACCTAGATATATGAAGTGTGTGTCATTTTGACAGAAATCTATTTAAAATGTCTACAGAAAAATTCCCAACTAAACTACCCAAAACCTACAGCAATCTCGAGAGCATCCTCCACCACGCTTTGCTGATGACTGAAGTGGGAATGGACCTAAAAGAGCGATTCATTGCCGGAGAAAAATACATCTGCTATTTAAAGAACATGTTAAGTGGAGCTGACAAAGCAATTCTAGCGCTAAATTTAATCTCAAAATCATCACTTGAAGAAGCTAAGCAACTGATGCAGTCTAATATAAGTGAAGACGTGCCTACATCGATAAATATCGAGTACGAAAAATTACTGGCGATTGTGGACAAACAGCTGAATGAATTGGAAATGAAAAGCCGAGAATCTAACAGGGAAAATTTAGATATTGTACAAATCAGTGAAAAAATTCGCCACCTCGAGTCGAGACAAAGAAGTTCCGAGTACTCTCTTTTACCGCCAACTACAACGAGTAGCAAAAGTATTAAAGCTGATATTGACGAGAAATATCCAGAGAATTTGTCTAGGGAGTCCTTGATAGACTTGAATACTGTGGTAAATTTACCTCCAGTACCTGAGGATATTTTTACTAGTTTTAATAATAAACCTATGAGGTCTTCCAGTTTGTCTTCTTTGAAGAGCATGAGGAAGATAAAGCTGTTTCTACAGAAAGCGGAGAGCTCGGATGAGGACGACAGTTCGGATAATGACGATCCGTCAGAGTACTCGCCAAAACTGGTATTTGTAAGTTTAATCACTATGCTTTTACGAGTATAAATATAATTATTATAACAATTCAGGATATACAAGTTCTAAATTTAAACAATTTTTAAAACATGGTCTTACATTGTTTTACATGCATTACCGTATTTTACATGTATATAAGGGGTCTTCATTTCATGACTAAACCATGTGACTTCCTGAAAGTTTGCAACCCACAGTACAGTACATCATTGGCGTAACTACGGTTATTATATGCATTTCCCTATAGGTGTAAAGTGTATATAGGCGTGTGTATAGGCTCCCACTTTTATTTGAGGTAAGGGTTTATTATCATTTTGGAAATGGTGTTAAGGTGCATTATAATTTGTAATTTGTAATAATACTTTAAGGAATATTTTGGGTAGGTAAGAAATGTAGGGGTGCGGGCGTCACAGGGGAAGGATTAGGGAGATTATGTATGTTGAATTTTTGACACAGTCGTTGAATTATGAAGTTGCTTTTTGTAGGGGTACCCGTATAATTTCGTAGAACATTCTGGTAATGATTGGTGCAGAAGGTATGCAGATTTAAGTGGAAAGTTCCTTAAGCGATGCGGTTTATTATCACTGTTTATTTTATTGCATACCTATCGGTCGTATTGGGACGTTTGTCGATTGTATTTTGATATTAATTGAATTTTGTTTGAGTGAATTTGTGTGAATTTTTTAGGATTAATAATATTATGTCTTAAACCTAATGGTTTATGCCATTAACCCCTGGAAATAAGCAACCTACGATACATTTGTTACTTTGTCCATTGTAAATCGAGCTCACTAAAGTCCAACCACGACAGTCGAGTCCTTCTGTGGTCCAACCGTTGAATCAATCAACGCTCCAACCCACCACTACAAAGTTTAAGTGAATAGAGTCACGTGGTTTACAAACACTAATGAAGACCCGTTATATATGGTTTGTACAAATACTATTTAAAATATAGAAAAATCATGGCTGATGTAGTTACAATCGCCGTCAGCACAGTCACCGGTTACATACACCCTCCCCAAGGATAGACTAACAGTTGCTTATCGGCCACGTGTTGTTAGACAAGACCTGACGTCATCGGTTAAGCTCGGCCGGCATCCTTTTGCGCCAACGGTCGATTCCAAATTGATGCTAGGCTTCTATAGGCACGATGTTAATGTACAAATGACACACTACACAAACGCCGGGAAATACACCGGTGGGGCAATGAACCTACGCCGTACGTATCGTACGACGTCAAAAGCGTGGTGGGGGCCTACGAGATTTGTCTAACGTTGCCCTTAATGGGTATAAGCAATCCTGTTTAGTCTATAATCGTTGCACACTCCGTTTCTAACAAACCTGACTACGCTGATTAGAAAGAGAGCATCCGACTGGTTACTGTGATGATGGCGATATCAACGACATGGTACAGATATTACAGGTACACACCATCTAAAATTGTTGTAAATTTTTTTTAAATAATTCAAAATAAAAATATGTAAGACAAAAAATATGATGGGTATTTGCAAAAAATAAAGAATTTGGAAGCCGTAAATGAACTAAGGAACCGAATATATTTGATTTAAATTTACTGAAAGAAGAAATTCATAATAATAAATCGAAAAGGAAATAAACCAGGACGAAAAAATATCTCACAGTTTATAATAAATGGACATTATTAGATATTCTGAAATATTTGATTTTGAGTAAAAATATAAATTAGTAGGTGGCGCTGCAAATGACATTGTTTTGACAGTAGGCTTGATACGACGAGCGTATCACCGGAGTATGAAGTTGGCCGCCAGACGTAACATCGCAGCCTTCTTATGCCATGTACACGTATATTTATTATCTGGTCAGATATCAACCCTGTGAACAAAATTCCTGTAACATAACAATCTAAAAATATTCTTGGGAACCTTGTCCTTCTTGGCAGGTCTTATGCCATGTACGTATCTTTAAGTATGTGATTAAATAAAAAAAATAACAGTAGCTGTGAAATTCAAACTCAAACAAAAAATGAAGACAAAAAAGACGGGTTCAAAGTTCAAATACATACACGTATTTCATTTGCGTTCTATATGCATTTTTGTAGTACAGCATAAAATAATTAATTATATAGAGGACCCACTGACGTATACCAAATTTAGACTTGTTAAAGCAATTTCCATCACCGCTGCAAGGGCATATTATATCTACATATTTATGTCATTGGTCACAGATAATATGACACAATAAACATTAGATGATGATGCGAAAGATTTGCTCCTTTATTTTTTTTAAGTATAATAAATTTATACATTGTTTGACATATTCAATTTAGATAGTACACAGTACACAGATCAAAATTCTAGAGGTGATATCGCTTATCTTGGAATCCGAATAGACAGAAATTCGATCATTGGTCGTAAACCATTGAACTGTAGAGTTCTTTGCAACAGTTGACAGACAACATTATGTGTCAATTTTTAATAAAAAGTCTTAAAATCTTCTTTCATTTTACATAGAAACTTAAATAGGTTGTTCTACTGATATAGACAGCTCTTTTTAATGGGGAACATTCCCCTTTTAGTTTCGGGCCGCTTTATTTTATCGCTGTTTAATCCTTCATACTGCATGATCGCGCGGAATTAGAAATCTTGTGTTCTTTTGAAGTACACGTTTTACTACAACGTTATGCTATGTTTTCTATAATTATTTTTATATTTAAAATTTTAGTCATGTTCCCTATTATTACCTGCAGCTGATACAAAACAAAACCCGCGTGTGGTACGTCCGTCATCGCCTCTTTAGGGCCGGTTTTTCATTGATCGGTTGAAGTAATTTCGGCGACAGCTAACTAACTAGAAGTTTACAATGTGACGTTTCTTACAAAATATTGATTAAAATAACATTGTATGTACACGTTCCTTAGTTTAAGGATCTTGCATGTGACCGTAGATTATAATATATATATTTGCACACTAAGAAATTCTGTGATCCATTGCAAATAGGCAGACCGTTCAATTGTGATGGTGGTGTGATACATAGATAAGACACGGATGTGATATTATACATGAATTTCGAAACCGGGGTATAGAGTATGTACAACCACCGGTAGACGGTGGAGCATTACTACCATAGACGTATTATGCTACCAACTGCCCGAATGCACAGAATGGTTTACGCGAACGTTGAACTGAAAATGGCCGCTCCAGTGACGTGCTTGCCAATTCGGCGCCATATTCAAATAATGTGACTTCAAAACCGGTTTTTATAGAATCGTTATGCGTGTTAATATTAATTGTTTTCATATATTTGATACTATGTATCGTAACCTATATAATAATAATAATCGTGGAGAAATAACTAAGAAATATGATCATATACTACATCGCACAGAAATGTCATGTCAAACGGAGGTAACCTACCAAATTGTCAGACAAATTTGCCAATTGTTCTAACCATTAAATTTAGTGGTATGAGAATAATATTACTCCGGTATAACTGACGTTGTCTCGTTACCCTATCTATGATGTGCAACGAGTCTTGTATTTACTCAACTGCATTGTTATGGTACTCTTAACTGTTGTAGCATTTTTTATAGTATATTGAAAAACTGCATCCGTATTTTTATTTGTCAATGTTTCTGTCAAAAAATATCCTACCTAGAAATTTATAAGAAATACTTTTACTTTACTTTTTTTACGAATCACTGTAAAATACAAATTTTCCAGGCGTGAAAACAAATTTGCCTGGAAAACATAATTTTAAAATCAAATAAATTTTAGGGTGATAGTGATGACAGCAAGGCATCGAGCTTACACAGCCCCTTAACAAAGAAGCACCTGGGGAATATAAAAGAGGAAACCCAAGACAACACATAACAACATCAATTTATTTAACTTATCAATGAAGCCATGCTGTATTTTACATAATAAAAAATATAAAAGTACTAGCTTAGAATGAGTCATTAAAGCTAATATTTCCGAAACCTTCAGTCGGGTAATTGTGCCGTACAGGCAACACATTACATCTCACAGCTTTAAAGGATTTATATAACAAGAAAATGCTTAATAGTATCATTATGTATGAATTCATACTGTAACCCAATAACCAAAAAATCACTGCTCCTATACCTAAATAGGTTAGAAATTTATAACTGGCCATAAACCTGAAGCTAACTCTAGGTGGTAGATTGCTGCTTACTCTAGGTGATCCTGGAATGGACTTGTCGTATCTGTAAATGGTTATAGGGGGGCACAGGATTTGGCGGGCCAGTCTTCCAGTGAAAGTCGGACTGTGGTAGAGTTGGTAAAAGTTTGGACCAAACTAAAAACACATGGCAAATAAAATATCGTATTTAAAATATATTTTCCTGTAGCTACCTTTTCATTTATCTGAACAGTGAACTGATATAGAGCTCTGACCAAAAATGTATTTTCCGTGGTTCGAATAGGGTGTAAATCTGGGTCTCCTTCATACTTAATACCTCTTATTCTGCTCCTTACTTTTTCAGGTGTTAGGAATTTGAAGTCGCATGACATGTCAAATCCATTTGAATTAGATACTATCGGAGGTTCAGGCTCTCTCTCAGATATCTAAAAAACATTTTGTTTGTTCTTATGTTGGTAAATATTAATTTGATGAATGAATATATATAAAAATGTTATAGGTAACCCGGCAGTGATATTTTACACTGTCATTAATAATTCATTTAAAAACAAATATCTGCAGGAATCTGCTCCCGCATCTTAGACTAATAGCTTTTTACGACAGTGTGTTCAGTGTTCTTAAATAATTGTTGTTTTATTTAAAAGAGTACATCTTCCGATTATTTATTCCTGTAAAGTAATAATCTAAAAAAAATCTTGGGAAACCAACTAGTTCTCCTTAGCAGACCTTATGCCATGTACACGTATCTAAGTATGTGCTTAACTAAAAAAATAGCAGAGGCTTTGAAATTCGAACTCAGATGAAAAATAAAAACAAAGAGGGTTCAATGTTCAAATATATACACAGGAAAATAATTTACTTAAATGGCTGCCGGGGCTGGTTTGATAATACCCGTCAATTCGTCAAATCGTCAATTATTTGTGGCTTAATTTCAGGCAATAACTCGATGGAAGTTTTCCTTACGTGCGTAAATTTTTTGTCTATTGTTGTAGTACCTACGGTCCAATGGCGTCCAATCCAGTGTTGCCTATGTCTAAATAACATGCACTACAAAAGGAAACCAACAGATGACACTACCAATCTATATTAACTGTCAAATGTAGACATCTGAAATTACTCAGATTTGACATTTGCCTCAAAATGGTGCAACCAATAAAAAATGTGGCGTTGTGTTTTCGCAACTTTGCTTGCGTGCCTTTTATATTGCAGCGATTTGTAATGCGCATTAAGCGGAAACTATCGGTTTCCACACTACAGCAATTTGTGACCAACACAGTGCGAAACGTGCCAATCATAGTAATAGTCCTCATTCGATTTGGTATATTGTATTGTTAAAAGTAACAACATAATTCCATAAAACTACTGCCAACTAAAGGCAAGCAAATTACCTAAATCTTAAGTGATTTAATAACAGGAATTATTGTGATATATAATAAAAATAGGTAAAAAAACCTTTAAATTAAAGGGTTATATTTTAAATCATCAGTTGTACTAAAAACTACAAAATAATTAGAACACAAACCTGGACCTTCCTGAGATTCTGACGTTTGGTAAGAAATAAAAACGTGGGGTGCATTTGAAAAATGGTTTTATGGCCTCAGTTTTTTATATCTTACCAAACGTCAGAATCTTAGGAAGGTCCAGGTTTGTATCCTAATTATTTTGCAGTTTTTAGTACAACTGATGATTTCAAATATAACCGTTTAATTTAAAAGTACCTATTTACCTATTTTCATTTTAGTTTTTAGTTTTCTTAAGTTCCACTGCCTACCTCCTGCCTCTATCATCAAACCGTCATCACCAAGTATAATGTATGGAACTCCTTAAAAGCAACCAAATGAACCCAGTAACCTTGAACAACTCAAGTACCTACCAAGTTTCAGACAAATCGGTTTATAAATTCGATAGTCCGCCATTATTGGTTCGCCATTTTGATATTTTAAGTTCGAGTCAAAAATTGTATTGAGTGACCGTAAACATCGCAAAGTTCAAGTTTGAGACAAATCGGTTTATATATAGGAAAGTCCGCCATTTTGATTTTTTTTGTAATAAAAAAATATTAAATTGTATCGTCATAAAATTATATTTTTCATTAAATTGTATTTTTTTTGTAATAAAAATTTTTTTAAATAAAACCGTTTAAAAAGTATGCTTTTTTGGCAACTGTCCCGAAATTAATTCACGACATTATTTTAATAAATGTCCGGTTAAATTTCCGTCTTGTTTGAAAGTTAGGGAATTTCTGAAGAATTCGAAATTTATTAACTACTTATTTTATTTTGTTCCACTTACCTCGGTTGTGATGTTAAAAATATCCATCAGATTCTCGAAAGCGACCTGCAGGTACATGGGCACTTTCTGTCGATCTCTCAAAGTAAACTCATCATTTGAGGAGAAGCCATGAAGAAAATACTTGACATGCCCCCAGAACCCAGAGTACATATTTTCCTCTTCTTGCTGCTTTAACCGAACCAACTCCTGCGCATGTCTGATAGAAATCTTTATTTGAACAAGCAAATCATAAACCTAAAACAATACATATTACATTATTATGTAAAGACATAAATTTATGCGGTTACACAAATTAAAAGATAGAAAATAACAGATGACGCATATATTGTTTACCTCAGCAGCAGCTGGTTCAGAAAACAAAGGCTTATAGCAGAAATTGGGCCCTTCAAGTTCAAAAATTTTCTGCCTCACTATAGCAGCCCACTTTTTCTCATTATGAACACTACTATTCAAGAATGATGTACTGTTTAAAACTGACGTGTAGTCTTGTTGCTGCGATAATGCCAATGCATTATCTCTCATGTTGGTAGACCAGTTCGATGTAGGAGAAAGTGGCGGCAAATTGTTAGTCCAGTGATTGCTGTATTTGTGAGTTGGGGAATGATTATTTTCCACACACTGTTCAACTTCCCTGAGGTAATTTGGTAAATTTGGTTGATCAAACACCTACAAATAATATGTTAAACCATATACTACAGGAAGTTTCGACGAAAAATGGGATCATCTTTGGAAAATTTATAGTGAGCTATAAATGGGTGTACACGGCTCAGCTCTCCAAATAGTCTGTGAAAAGTCCCAAAGATTCCGGTGCATGGATAACTTTTGACAGCGGAAAAATGGCCCAAAAAAGTCCCTTTTTTCTTTTTTTTGCCAATATCTTCGTTCCCACCCATCCTATTATGAAGTGTACTTATAAAAAAGAAAAAACGGACAATTTTTTTCAAAAAAGTTGATATAGTTTATCGATAGAACTAGTAACTAGTCTTTTCCCCGGAAAAAAGCGTGAAACATCGGTGCATTCTGTGTGGTGGTGAAAGCAAATTGGCGTAAAGCATCCCTCAGAACTAAATTATATGTACTCAGCATACTTATTTTAAGGAAAATATACAATACTTAAGGTAACTATGCTTTTTTATTTTAACATTTATCATATTTGGTTACGTTGAATTGGGAATCATAGTTTGAGAGTCGCACCCAGAGCAAGTCTATAAAAATTACAGAATTTGCCTTAATCACTTTAGTGAACATTCCATTGATGTTGGTTTATTAAAAATACTGCCAAAAAAACGAAAAAAGGGACTTTTTAGGGTCGTTATTAGGCTGCCAAAAGTTATGCATACACCGGAATCTTTGGGAGTTTTCACAGATTGTTTGGGGAGCTAAAAGGTACGTGTACACCAGTTTATAGCTCACTATAATTTTTTTCCGAGGTGAAATGCTAAACTTGCTGGATTAATACGAATTTGTAATTATGAAAAAAAAATTATTTTACCTGAAAATAACACTTACTTTAGTTATTCTATATAGCATGAGTGAAATTTTAGGACTGACTACATCTGCTCTGGCAAATCTAGGTAATATCTGCTGAAGGATTACCACATACGACAGTAAATTTTCTGCAATGAATGATAAGTATTCTCTATCTACGGAATTTTGTGGCGCTATAGCAATGTCGTCGACATCCGGATTCGTTTCATTTTTATTTCTAAAATATAACTTTAGTAACTTACGAGGTAACTTATTAGTAACATATCTATAAATAAAAACACTACTCACAATTGTTTCACCAGATTATTTGGCGGATATCTCCAAGGCTGGATATAAGTTAGCCATAACTCCAAAACCAACCTGAATGAACCATCTAAAGGCCACCGATGTATCAAGTTCCGTAAAAACATATAAAACTTGCCCTGTATCATCGGTATGGCGATTTTCTTTAACTCACCTAAATATGTATCATCCGCCTTGGCACTAGCTGAAAACGCATGCAATTGTTTGATAAGTACTCGGACTATCCGCATATATTCACCCGTTGGTAACTCGTTATGATACAAAAGCCTCTAAAAAAAAATTGTAGGATACCAAGGACAAGTTAAAACACAACTTACATCGTTAAAACAAATGGAAAACTTACCGAAGCTGGTGAGGCATTATAAGAATTATTCAAGGTAGTTGGAGACTGGGTTACTTGATCGTTATACAACCACATATCGGTGAAGACTGTTAAAACAGTCTCACTGCGCCAAATGTCATTCCTTGGATGATGGACATCCAGATTATTTTGAAAAGAGTCATCTTTGGATTTGGTTAGGGTTTTTGGATTAATTAGACCTGTATTGGATGGTTCCTGTTCCCTGAAACATTATGATCGAAATATTATAAAAATATATAAAACTATATAAAACTTACTGTAAGCTAACTTTCATAGCTTGAAGTGGATTCTTCCCATTATAATATATTAACGGTAATATTGCTGCATTTGGATCAGTAGGAAGAAAATGAATTATGTAGTCACAACATAGTATATAATAAACGGTATTCCAGGATGTTACAGCTGATCCCGCCCTTTGCTGCCAGGGATTTATGAGGTGGTATGTAAAATGGAACATATAGAAATCAAACGGATCTAAAAGCAAATTTATACAGTAGAATTCTTTCAAACAAAATATATATGTAATATACACACTTAACAAAATGGACACAATATGCCTAGTTTGGGGGTTGATGTGTATCAGTTCTGAGTAAAATGGATGCCCATGAGAATTCTCCAAGAATTGCCTTATCTTCGTCTAAAATATGTGAATGCCTTCATAACAATAAGGGATTTAAATAAAAGTATATATACCGGTAGATATCCTAAAGGAAAATCATATCTAATGTTTGGATCCCTCAACAACGTATAAATCAGTTTGAATAAAGGCCCGCAAGGTGATAAAAAATGTTGTAGCTGTCGAAAATCTTCAGATTGTGTTTCTGTAGTGGTACGTAGCTCCCATGATAGGGTGCCTTGTGGGCCAAATATGTTATCTATTACTATGGGAAAAAAGTGGTGTAATTCCAATAAACTACCACGATCGAATAAAACTGTTAATTCGGCACATCTGGTGCGAATTGGGAGGCCTAAGGCATGTTGAGCACTTAACTGAAAATTGAAAACAAACGTTCATATTCTGCTTCATATTATCCGTTATAATAAACAACTTGCCATAAAATTGCTTTCTTCTTTATTGTGCATTGTGAATTTATTCAATTTATACCTAGTTCCTATAACATACTATTAAAAAAATATATGTTTAAAAGTAGGTAATTCTAAATCAAAACACTAAACTAACCTCCAAAATTCTACAAACCAAAACACCTCAACTAATCAAAGAAATTGTTGGGTGGTCTGTGACAGGCAGACTGGTTTTCTGTCGCAGAGTATAGGCAGAGAGTACAACGTTGTGGCGTGGTGTACTCTGTGGTATAGGTAAAAGAATCATATTTTATAGCAAATTCGACTTGCACGCACTTGAACTGAACACTAGCACCGGCACCATTCCGATTCTACCTATTTTTTATTCCGGTCCTAATGCACACTTGCGAGATTTCAGTGCAGTTGACTTGAACAGCCTCTTAATGATACTTCTTCTGACAGAAGGCACGAGTCTACTGTCCATAAATAAAATC
Organism: Tetropium fuscum; assembly: GCA_964058915.1. Classification (NCBI taxonomy): domain Eukaryota; kingdom Metazoa; phylum Arthropoda; class Insecta; order Coleoptera; family Cerambycidae; genus Tetropium; species Tetropium fuscum. The sequence continues at coordinate 130,821 of CAXKVY010001819.1, read as the reverse complement.
CAAGTTCTATGAATTATCTTGTATATCTTGTGTTAAAATTGTGCGGTATAGATATTAATAAAACAATTAAATTATATAAACTATTTTTTAATCAAATTTAATTATTTCGAGAAAAAAAATATGAAGTATTAATAATAAGAAATCAGAAACAATTTCTGCAACAACTATTTGTTATCTGGCATCCATATTATTCGCATTTAACGTCACACCAATAAAAAGTTTTTTGACCCTAAAAAATAATGGATTAAAGAAAGTCACATGAAGTCCCACACCGGGGAATTGAATGGCCACAATTGCACCCGGACAATGCATTCACGCAATTCACGCATTATCAATAACTGAATTTAAATAATGAATATTTTTGCTGCCTAAAAAATGACTGCACGAGCTAATAAATAACGGTATAAAATGCATCAGTTTCAAATAAACTATGCACAAAAGACAAACATCTTTGTATACGCTTAAACTATTTCAGACCTTAACATTTTAATTCTTAATCAAACACCTACGGAATAGGTATCATTATTTCCGATACAATCACGTTACCATAACAATCCAATTATTTGTATGCCTGTCGCATTCTTCACAAAGTCCTCATTGCACTTAAAATATCGACGTTTATTAATTTCTTTGAAAAGAGTAAGAAATAATATGTTCTTTACATTTTGAATTCCCATTGAAGCACAAGATCGCCGATCACGGCCGATGGTAGGCGGGAGCTGCACAAGAAAAACGGTATGCTGTGCTGTTCACGGGTTAAATAAATAATTCATCTGTGGTGTTGTCATGGTCCAATTATTTATTCTATGCATGCAGTGATCCGTGGCACAGAAGAGGGCCGTTGTCGTGTCTGTGGTCCGTCTGTGTCTCCGTCATGTCCACAGGTCATTTATCTATGCAGGTCATGTCATTTCATCTGACGGTTTGGTTTTAGTAGTTTTGGTCGTTTTGTTTTTCTTAAAATAATGGCAGCAGCAGAAGTTGATATAGAAAAAATGCGACCAAATATTAGAATAGAAATCCATAATAATTTCGTTGAAAATGAGGCAATGGATGTTGACAAGGACGCTCAAAGTGGTGATGAAGAAGGTGAAATAATTGAGGAAAATGAAGCTTTGGAAAATACCAAGTCGACACCTGATGTACCCGATGTTACGAATAGGGTAGGTACCTATATCTAAAGTATAAATTGTAAATGAAATTCAATCATGAACTTTTAAAATACCTACCTGTAAAATATTTGTAAGGTTATGTTTATATATTTTTAGATATGGCCCAATACAAAAGGAACGTTTGCGACAGGGATAAATATCTTTGACAAAGAAGAGCAGGGGAAGCTTCTAGAACGAGCCAAAAGGTTTGCTTTGAAACCTGATGAGATACATAATTTTACTGAATCCGATCTAGATGACCTTCACGAAAGTTTAGGAATCACTACAGAGAATGAAAGTAACGTTAGGTTTGATGCCGTTCACTTAGTAGGTACAAATGACATGGGCACAGAGGACGTCTCTGAATATTTTGTAAAATATGCTCCTACCGGGATAGAGTGGGTGTCGGATGATAGTTGTAATATAGTATGGTTGGAACCTGTTTCAGCAGCTAGAGCAATGTTTTACATTTCTAAGGGTGTTCAAGGAATGCCTGCGAGAGGTCCGTGTGATCCTTTTGCTAAAGAATTCTTAGATGATATTGAAGAACCAGTAATAGGGGGTACTGGTCAGAGTATATTACTTAAAAACAAAAATCGTGAGGTTGAATTAAAAGTAGATGACGAAATTTTACCAGCAAAAATAAACCTCAAAAATGCTGCTGATATTTCAGAAATAACGATACCTATTCCACCTGGTTATTGGAGGTTAGGCGAGAAGCATGCTAAGGCAAAATGTTTACTGATGCGATTTGCTTTCAAAACTGATAAAAAGCCTTACAAGGCAGAAAAATTCAGTAAGTACTATAAAATACATGGTAATCCTAATTATGGAGGTTTAAAAGGCATCATTTCTGAGAGCAAGAAAAGGGAATTTAGAGGAATTTTCGAAAGAAATAAGGAATTGAGCCAAGAAAAGAACCCGTGGGGTTCCTTGGCAAAGAACTGGGATCACGACGCAAAATTTCGTGAAAAGGTGCCCGAAATCATTAACGAACCAGAAGTAGAAATCAGGAATCCAAGTATACTAGTCAGACTAGGTACGAAGAGGAAAATTGAGGAACCTGAGAAAGAACCAGAGTTGGAGGAAGAAGATGTACCCCAGATAACGGATGAAAAGGAAAGGAAGAAATTCAAACTTCCTAGAATGCGGATGTATGCGGACGAAGAAGAAGAGAAATTGAGAAGAAAAAAATTATTGCAGACAATAAAGCGACAAACGGATAAAATATCTAAAGAAGACAGACTTAATTCAAGAGATTTAAGAAATGTTTTGGGTATTACGAACAGACGAGGTTTAGTCACAGAGGTTGCTTCTCCTGAACCTGAAGTCGTGGACCTTGGTACTAAACTACGAAATAGAAAGAAGAATATGGTATTCACTGTTGAGAGGGATTTAGAGGCACCAATGTATGATCGCAAGGAAAATGTACGTTCTGACATTAGATCGCTGATAGAAGAACGACGAGCTAGATCCCCTTCTTACCGTAGAAGAATATCCCCTGCGCATTGGTCTCCGGAAAGATCACCAGAGCCTAGAAGCAGTCCAGTAAGAAGACACAGGTCGCCTCTGAGAAGGTCCCCAACACACAGAAGGCGTACCCCAGTACATAGAAGAAAGTCCCGGGAGAGGACCCTGCATAGTGACAGAATGCACAGTGACAGGATGTATACGAGACATAAGCACAGGAGGAGAAATTCAAATGACTCTGACCATGACATGTATGTGCAAAAACCCAAAAGCAAAGTTGCAGTGGTTATCAAAACACAAAAGAAACCTGCAGTAGCCTCGACCATCTGGTCGAGAGTCCAGAGACAATCCGAGAGTGAGAGCTCAAGTGAAAGCGACTCCTCCGGATCAGAAGAAAGCAGCTCCAGTGAAGAAAGTGAGTCAGAATCTGAAGACGACTCCTCATCTTCCCTTAGAGATGCAAAGCGAGTAGAAAGACCGGGATTCAGAGAAGTGAAGAAAAGGTTTGCAGAGAAAATAGACCATAGAAGTCCCCTGAAGATAACAATGACCAATGATCATTTTAGGAAATAGTTTTGATAGATATATAAGTAAGTGGTTTATGTATAAGATTTTTTTAAATTAGGTATAATTTAAATTTACATTATTACTATATAAGATCATATTTTCAATTTTTATCATGAATTAATTGTGCAAATTTATTATGGACGTACATATTTAACCTGCAGTGGACGAGTCATCCGTTGTTACCCAAAAGAACGTGTCGGGGTCAGAAATACCCAAAGGAATACGAATCTTATTTTCAAAATAAACAAGTACTTATTTGTGAAAATGAGGCACATGTATCAATAATGTAAATAAATACAAGTAACAAAATCATGGTTATTTATGCAATTACTGCCAAATGTAAGTTTTTGGCACACGATGTTGGAATTATCGAGCAAGGGCAGAGTTTAACTACTTTTTTGCACGGGTTACATTTATATTTTCTACAATCACGTTAAATATCATTATATACAGGATAGGGTGTTTTCAAAATAAATAGCACAAATGGTACCGGTGAATGTACAATAATTAAAAAGAACAAGTTTTGCATAAAAATGACCATAGAAAAGTGTTCACTCCTTACGAGATACTGCCCTCAAAGTTTCCAAATATATATGGAATTGCGATTGTAATTTGGGAACCAAAAAAAGGTATAACTGTCAAATCTTACACAAATTTTATACTAATAATGAGAATTTTCTTTTCTTTGTTAACAAATAGTTAGTTGTAAAGCAAAGAAGTCAGAAGGATTAAAGTTTCAAAATAAACCAGGCTATCTGATGCACATTTTTGAATACCCAATAGTTGTCAAACAAAGAAGTTGTATTAAAAAAAATACTTGTGATTCTTATTTCAACCCCTTCCAAGAGGCAAACATTTTCGAAAAATTGTTGATAAGTTGCACATGCATTAGTAGAAAAAGTGTGTAAAATTTTACTGTTATACCTTTTTTGTATAAATTACAGCTGCTATTCAATATTTTTTGGAATTTTTTTTGACGGGCTGTATCTCATAAGGGATGAACATTTTAACTAAGGTCATTTTTATGCAAAAATGTGTTCTTTTTAATTGTAGATTAACCGGTACCATTTGTGCTACCTATTTTGAAAGCACCCTGTATATGATGGCAATAGATATCAAAATCTAAAATCATAATCTCAAATGGAATAATAAAATAATTATTTTAACTCTTACAAATTGACATTTAAAATAAATACTAAATCATACATTATGATGTATGATATTTAGGCCAGTCAGGTACTTTTTTGGTGTGAAAGGTTGAGTGAAATTTGGCAGGAGTGTAGGCTGGGGGGGGGGGTCGTAAGTATGATGCTAACCTTGCGACATCGAGGTACAATCGGCTCGTGCCGCTATCTTGAAAAAAATGGCTTTTACATTACTATGCAAAATATATCTATTGGAATATAAAAATTTCATTATAGGCCAGTTATATAGCTAACTTCGTAGCACTCGAAAAACCAGGAAATTTTAGAACTTTTTTTTGTTTCTTCACTATACTAAACTATACGTTCATAAAATATGTGACTACGTTTTTGAAGTAGATTAAATTTGCTGCAATATGAGACCAGAACCAGCTCTGTAAGTACAATATTTACCAAGATACAGCCCCCCAAAATTTAGCAGCAAAGACAACAAGAATCAAAAAAATATCTGAAAGGCGGTAGGTACTATGTATTTTTAAAATCATCCTCCTAACCTCACAATTTGTTTACACAACACAACATTTTTGTTTAGCGATTTGGAGAGAAAAGGGGCCTTATAGAACCCTGTTTAACACAGAAATTGTTAACATTGAGGTGCCCAAAGAATTTCCCGAAAATGCGTGTTTTAAAACTCTAAACTTTTTTGAAAACCTAAAATTTATAGATTGCGACTCCATTGAAAAATGGTTTCTTGCAAGAAAGGGAAAAAAAGAGAAAAGAAAGGGTCATAATATTAGATAGTATTAATATTATTAAACTATTCATCAAGTACACACAAGTGGCAAAAGATGGAAACATTTATTTTATTAAAGGTAAATGTGCAGAGCAAACACGCAATAATTTGCTACTGTCAACTAAATCAATGCCATTTTGCTCATATTGTACAATTTCCTCATCGTTTGATGATGTGCTTATTTCCTTGTTCAGTTTACTTTTTTTTCGTATACCTGATCATTCAATATTCTTCACAGTAATGTCATATTTTCGTTTAGGTAAATACAACATTGGAATCTCTGATTTATTAAGAATTTTCTATTGTCCTAAAAATAAAATAAGTACCTAATCAAGGCATGGATTAACTTAATATCGGTATTATAATATTTACCCATGCTAGTAGCAGTGCAGCAATCATCAGTGAAATGTTTTGGGCAGATGTATACCTGCTGGGTTCCTTGCCGGACCTTATTGCTATTAACCATTTCTTCCCCATTAAAGCACAATTGGGAAAATTATGGAAAATTAAATCCTTATTTTTGTTAGCCACAGATGAACATTGCATAAGGCATAACTACGTATAAAACTAACAAAACTGCACACAAAGACCAGACACGGACAAATATAATCACCAATAAATTCGAATGAGCAAAGAAAAACTACACACGCAGATAAAACGAAAAAATTACATGAGATAAATTCAGCCATTTTTTTTAGGTTATGATTTAATACCTAACATTAACCGCAATGCCGCTACATGTAAATGCTCTAAATGTTAATGATTAAAAATTAGATACCGCAATATATAAGAACACAATTTCCAGGCATACAAAGAATAATTGCACTCATCAGTGCAATCTTAGATACACACACAATAGAGGCACACAATCTTAGATACAAAAGTGGAAGAACAACGGATTATGATTTAAATTTGTCGTCAAACTGAATGGCTAGAGAAAAATCAGAGCGGTAAAAATTATATACACGAAGGCGATATACACAGCGTTACTTGCGCGCCGTCTGCAGGAAATTGTGTTTACTAAATATGCACCTTTTTCTTATGCTACTCGTATTTATTTCTGCGTCCTTCTGAAAATTTGTATTTGGGCTTGTCACGTGGTAACCATCAATAAATAAAATTAATTATTAATAGGCTAAATATATATTTCTTGTGGATATATATATATGGGTATCACTTTTTTGAAAAAAAATGCAGGCCTACGGACCTTGTGCTTAAATTAAAGCTAATTACATTCGCTACAACATCTTCCTCCATGACTTTACCAGTAATATTTTCTCCGATTTCGGGGACGAAAGTTGCTCAAATCTTAAAATTTCACTTTTTCAGAAAAAAGTTGTCAAAATCTTGGAGGGCTATATATTGGTAACTATTGTACCTCACTGATACCTACAGAGCTGGTTCTGGTCTCAAATTGTAGCAAATTTAATCTAGTGCTAATCTAGAGTGTTACGAAGTTAGCACAGGTGTTTCGAAGCTGCAAGCTTGGATATACACTACTGATAGTGGCCCTAAAACATAAAAAAATCAGAACAGAACTAGCCGTTAGTTTGTGATTTTAGCGATTTCTTCTGTACTATTTGACTGGCCTATTAGAACATTACGATTTTTTAAAAGTCTATCTATATATGAGCTTTGAATATAATGTCATCATCTATAACCTATAACTAACCCTAAGTTTCTTGCGGACAAAACCACAGGCAAGAGATTGTTAATTTTGTTTCAACTAAGGTAACTTTTGGTTTACCACCAAAAAAATAAAATTATATGATTATTTGTATGCATTTTCATATTATACATTTGGCATTTAAATAGTAGATCTAAATCACTACCATGAAACGGAAAAATATTGAACGTTTTTTTATTTTAAATCTATATATATCTCAAATCTCAAGGCAGTGAATAAAAAATTCCAGAAAACATGTCACGGGCGTCAGTTAGAGCAAAAAATTGGACTTTAAATGAACATACCTTTTTCTTCAAATAATTTATGGGTGTTCAAAGTTACCCCACAGTCGAGGTTACTTTGAACGCCTATAATAAAACCATGCGATTTCAATGTAACCCGTCAGATCTCAGATAGTGTTTCTTTGAATACCATCTTTGAACACTTGTTTCCGTGGGGAAAAAAATATGCAACAGTAATGCACAATAAATATTACATACACATCTTAAAAATGCAATTCCAACATTTTGGTTTTCTAGAGAAGAGCTGTCTCTAAGACTAAGACTTCTGGAGGAAAATTGATACATTTACTGGGCTTGATGTGTAAATATCTATTACGGCGATATATGAGGGAGAATTTCGGGAAATGGGACGGAAATGTGAATGCGGATGTAACATCATAACCCATCAATTATCATGCACAGTACCTACCTACTAAATTAATTCAGCTACTACCTGATAGATGTAGTTTACAGCACCAACCTCGATGGTTGTGTTGCCTACCTTATTAAAAAAGTGATGTGAGAATCAAACCAGCGACCCCTGGTTTGGAAAGCGGTGCTTGAACCGCTGCGCCATCATATGGCTGCTATATGCTTTGTTAAATCTCAAAATCTCGTATACTTGGTGCTTTGTTAGGGCGGCGGTTAGCGTGCACATGATACAAGTGTAAGTACAATGGACTCAGGGCCCGTGTGGCAGTTAAAAGATTAGGGTGTAGGTGAAACTTAATCGTTATTTCAATGAATCAATATCTAACAAAATAAATTTTTTGGTTAAAGTAGCCTTGTGGTTCAAAGTACGTACCTCGTTTTACGGTATTGATTTTGTATATATAACCTGCAGATATTTAGCGATTGAAATGTCTTGAACAGTAAACTGCAAAACTTCATCGAGCAATTATATCGACCTACTTGGAACGTAGGTACAGGAGCATACAGAATCGTACACACTTCGAAGTCACAATAATTATAATTATTATTGATACTAATTTTTACGTGGGCTTATCTACTGTAGGTTTAAAAATATTGTATATTTCTTATACAAAGTGGAACTTTGTGATAAATAAACATATTTTCATGTATTTTCTTTGTTTTACTGTTTTTTGTCAGTTTTTAGTTTCTATATTTAATCAATTTTGGGTGCAAGCAGGATGTTATGTGCTACAATTAATCTGCCTCTGTACATGCTTTTTAAGAATCTTGTATGAAGAGTAATAAAAGAAAATTACTAGCACTATACACCCATTATACTCTTTTATTTCAAAAGTCGCGAATTATGTGAAGTTCAGTTTACTAGATTCACTATACATCAGATGTATAATCCATAGAAGCCATGTATCAGATAAAGGTTTGGGAGCAGAATTCATGTAGTTGACTTTCAGCACAATCATCTTCAGATAATAAAATTACTGTTGACTTCATACACTCAGAAATGGCCAATACGTTATAAAAGAGAAGAACTGCGAGTTAATAAAAAACTAATAATAGATGCATATTATATTATTTAAGTTGGTCAGTTTTATTATGTCAGATGACTATCAGCTAAAATGACATAGGAGGAGTAGGTACTGTTTTTTTTACGTGTTTTAATAAGTGTTGGTTACGAATGGTAATATAATAAAAGCCCCTGCAATCATAGCAAAATTTATATTATGTACAAAATTTATAATAATTTTATAACTAGAACTTCTCTAGATGATCTTTAAGATAGTTCTTTGGTAATCTTGGACTTAAAAAACAAATTTGGTACCAGTCGAAATTTGAGATCCTTGGTTCGTTTTCCTTATCTTCCTCTAAATGCATCGTTTCTTCATCAGTAATATTTTTTGAACTAAAATCCATATTTTTATACAAGGTGTTCTGTTTCCAAATGCCTAAATATTTTTGGGCTAGAAACAATTGATGGCTTATGTTATTTCTACATCTCCTTAAATTTTCTTCTTTTTTCTCGAGACCTGCTTTTACTATAAGTAATAATCCTTCGTTAATTATTGTATGTTCATAATATTCCCTCGCTAGATGTAGCTTGCTCCTAAAGTTTTTTTCTTCATTAACCGAATCCTTCCATATATTTAGAGAATTCGTTTTTAGATGGCAGTCATAGAAAGTAACTGCGTTACTTTCCTTAAGCTTCCTCGATGTTTTATACTGCAGGAAATGTTTCCACATTTGAAACATATTTCTTGCTATACATTTTGTGTAATATTGATCGGCAGTGCAGATTTTTCGTTTCTTTTTTACTTTATATATAACAAATGTCTTCCATTTTTGAAAAACTGCTTTAGTTTTGCTTGAATTTAGTTGATTAATTGCTAGATCTACCAACTGTTGCTCTATCAGCTTTTTTTCTCTACGATATTGCAAATACTGATTCCAGTTATTAAACATATTTTTTAGTAGACTCGAATCAAACTGATTTATAGCACAATACATTTTCTCTTTTTTTAACTTCCTGTATCTTAAATAGCTCTGTAATTTTTCAAAGTAAACAATTTTTAACCTTTTGCAATGATTTTCAGTAAATATGTTTATGCTTTGGCGTATGTATATATTTCTCTTCCTATTTTTAAAAAATGTTGTGAATGTATTTAATTTTAACTTGCATATATAATGCGTTTGGGCCAGAGTTACATTCTGCGCATATATTTGTTGCGCCTTAGTAAACACCAACCATGTTTTGACATATTTCCTTTCCAAGTTTGTCTTGTAAAAATTTTCAACACTCGCTACAAGTTGTCTTTTACTTCGCCGCTTATCTGTATATACCTGGAGTTTATTGAATACCCTAAATATTAATTTATTCTCAAATATTTTTCCAGCTTTTGCCAGTTTCAAACTATTTCTCTTGGAAACCATCGTATATATATTCCATCTATGAAAATATGGAAGCAACATGCTAGGTTTATAGTTAGATTTAAAGTGTACACAAGCGGAATCATATTTCTGTTTCTTCTGTGCCTTATATTGTATATACAATTTCCATTTAGACATACACCAGCGGATAAGTTGTTTCTGGTAATTTTTTTGGTAATGCATTAAAGCAATTTGTTCTTTTATTTTGATACTCTTACATCGCATATGGAAGAATTTCCATCTACGCAAGGCATTTTGCTGCAAACTTAAATAATAGTGTATTTCTGCTCGTAGTATCAATTTCCACTCAATCCTTTCTTCGTACCAATGTAAAGTCCACCTTGTAAAACATTTCCTCTTAAGACAACATTGATAATGATTTGCTGCTTGAGACGGTAACATTTCTGACACTGTTTTCCTATAAAATAAATATCCATACTTTCGTTTAATAATTTTCTGTCTTAGAATTTCTATTTTGCGTCTATATAAGTACTTTGGGATGTAGTATCCCTTATTTGTCAGCATCATGACAAGAAATTCAATTTTTTTAAGATCAGTGACAGAGTGACAGACAGCTCAATGAGACCACGGCCAAGAGATGTCACTAGTCTCTATGTAACGTTGATTGAAAGTTAACCAAAATAAATAAATGAATTTATTTGCCTGTCACTACAAAATCCCAACTTTAATATCATAATCCTTGAAAAAGAAATAACTGAATAGTTCACAAAATCAGTCAGTTAATAATAGCTACTAAACTATATCAAACGTGCGCTATAAACAACATTAGTGTAAATATGAAACTTATTTAAACGGAATTGGAGGAATTTCGACGTCGGTGATACAGGCACCGAGAAATCGTGGAGGCACCTATGGGGCACAGAGCTCTGTGCTCCATAGGTGCCTCTGCTCGGTGCTCTGTGCTATGGGGTCAGTGCCTATAATACATAGCTATGCGCATGCTTCAACTTATTATGCAGTTCATCAGACGTTTGCGAGACCCCCAGACCAAGATGGGCTGGACCGATAGTAGCCAGTTGGTTTCCAAAGAATATTTTTATTTGTTACATTACAGGAATTTTACCACAGGATACAGGGTCGACCACTCAGTAGATAATAAAGATACGTGTACCCTAAGATGCTCCGTTGGTTGCGGAGTGCATACTCCGGCGAGACACGTATTAAAAATGCAGCGTCAATTAAAAATAATTTGTGATTTTTAAAATTTAGCTATTCTCTTTCGGATTCAGATTTCAGAAATGAAGCGATACGACCTCTAGCCGACGAATGCTGAATCTAATTATCTCAAAACTACAAAGAAGTAACGCAAATATAGCACGGACATATTTTTTATTGAAACGATTTCAGATTAGAAATATCCACAGGAAGGTAGGTAACGTTAATACCCATTGTACAGTACTGTTTGTATAGTACTGTGCGAATAAACAGAAATTTGTGGGAGGGGGACGACGCTGTGTTTGTAAACAAAACCCAGTACATTTTTGGGATGTTGGGATGGAATCGACCAATATACATGTTGGATAATAAACATTAATTCTATTTTATTTCGTGGACGCTTTCTAACTTTATAGAGTTTATCTTGTGGATTTTTAATCTGAGGAAACGATGTACCAAAGATTGGTTTGCCCATATCCGTCATGGCGCTGCGATCTTATTTTTAATTTCAAATTTAGTAGTAAATTTTAGGTAAAATGCCCGTTAATTGTTTTGTGATTTTAGGTTTAGTTTGTGTGTGCGTTTAGTTTTGGTAGGCGTGATGTTTACGTTTAGTGTGTGCCTGTGTGAGTGGTTTATGGTCAGTGTAAGTTTATGACAGTTTGGCATTTTTGACGTTTGCAGGAAAATTTACAATAAAAATTAAAAATCAGTACATCCCTTGACAACATGATATAATCACCGATTTGTGCAACAGTTAACTCCATAATTAAGATCGCCATTTATCACCAACAAAATTTTGGTTATGAAAATATAAAATTGTCAGATATGAGTACAAATGCGAATATTCAGGCCCCAGAATCTTCGGAAGAACCTAGAGATGTTCCAGTTCAATACAAGGAGTCGACAAGGTACTGTTGGGTCTGTTTTGCAACAGACGAAGAGGACCTTGATGCAGCCTGGGTGAGACCTTGTAATTGTCGAGGCACAACTAAATGGGTAAGTGATTTTTATGTCAATATGTGAACTTGGAAAATTAATCATGTGTAACCTATTCTTGTGAAGATTAAATAGGCAGATATCATTAATAACATTTTGAAAACTTGACATAAGTCTTTTTAGTAGTATGTAATAATCGATGATATATATTATCTTTAGAGAATGCCTCGGAGAATGCTTATATTATAGATGCATATAGGACTGAATTTAGATAGGTATATATCATATAATTATTTAAAAGAACTTTTCATGTTCACCTTGTTTACCTACCCGTTTTTATAATATGAGAGCTACTGAAAATTAATTGATATTAATTTTAATTGTCATTCAAATTCAACCTCATATACAAACTGTTTAGTACTTCAGATTGTTGTTTACTTTTAGGTTCACCAATCGTGCTTGCAGCGGTGGGTGGATGAGAAACAGAAGGGTGGTAACTTGGGAAAAGTCCATTGCCCTCAATGTCAAACGGAATATATTATAGTATTTCCACATATGGGTGTACTAGTACTTCTATTGGATACTGTTGATAGTTTCATATATAAGGGATGCCCTTTTCTAGCTGCTGGTATTGTTGTTGGCGCAATTTACTGGTGTGCTGTTACTTATGGGGCTATTACTGTGATGCAGGTGCGTATACAGAATTAGGATAACTGTTTAACTAGAAAAACATCATCTTGCTTTCTGCAAAAAATTCTAGGGCAGGCGAAGGGTTGCAGGTTGCCACTCTTTGCACTTTTAATTTGAGTGACACTTTTTTTTGAGATCTACATCAATACATTATGCGTAATGTTAAGGGCTGCCTGGCACCCATACGTGACTTTTTAACGTTTCTAGCAGTAACATTTTAATATTCCTTGTATTATATAAAGGTAATATTTCACCACTTCGGTAGTAAAAAGTATGTCAATAGCAACTCTTCCTAATTTCACTACTTTTAAAGGAGCGCTCCCTGCAAAGCGACTCGGAATGAACTCTCTCATGGTCATATTCTTGTTTTCGTGTGCGATATAATAAGAATAACTATTTCTAGCATGGTAGGAAATATTGAAATTATTTACCATTGCGGCCCTCTAAATATTAGCTTGGAAACCTATTCCGTAAAAAAGTAATCGGAAATGTCTCTTTGTGAAAGGCCAATTTTTGTCCTCGTAGGTTATAGGACAAAAGGAAGGTTTGGCGATAATGGAACAAGCAGACCCGTTGGTTCTCCTTATCGGCCTCCCGGCTATTCCAGTTGCTCTAGTCTTAGGAAAAATGATTCGTTGGGAGGATGCACTTTTGAATTTTATGAGGAAGAATCTGACAAAAATTCCTGTTATTAGAAATGTTCTGCCATTCCGGTAAGTATCCACCTCCATATAGTGAGTCCGCATTTTGATCATTTATATTACAGCATTGAAGTAGCTACAAATACCGAGTCGAGTAGCGAAAACGATCTGCCTCCTCTCTCGAACCCGGTGTCAGCCACGCGAATACTATGCGGCGCTCTACTGATGCCGACCATCGCAAACATCTTTGGAAAATTCTTCTTTGACTCGGTTAAGTCAAATTTCCACAGAACCATTTTAGGGGGCTTGACTTTTATAACAATTAAAGGTTGTTTGAAAATCTACCATAAACAGCAGCAGTACATCAGACAGTGTCAGAGGAAAATTTTAGATTATACTGAATCTAATATTTCAATTTACTTACACAATAGACGGAACGAATAAGTACTTTTGAAAGAAACGTTTTGTATAGCAACTTATTGAATAAATAATATTTATGCCTAAAATCTTACTTGAAATGTGATTGTTTTTGTACAGTTTGCTTAGGATTACAATTTTTGGGAATTGTTATTATAGACTTATGGTTAGAGACCATTTTACTGTTATCCATTTATTTTTGCAATAAAATATTATAAATAATGCCACTTTTAATAACCCGAAATAATATCTGATCAATATACAGTCGACACAAAACACACAAATGAAATCTGGGCCATGCCTATAATGAAAATTGTGAGGGTGCCAAAGAAAAGGCATATGATGTTAAATGCCTACACCTACAGCGGTGGAGGGAGGGGTTTCAAAATTTTGTTCACAAATGCACCTAATGCTAAAAAAAACTACCATTTTTTTAATTCAAAAGTGACGTCACAGACCCTATGACCTTGAACATGACGACGGTATATTAGTACTATATTCCCAAGATGGTTCCCTACTTTTTGACACTTGACTTCTGCTGATAAATAATCTAAATTTGACATGTGACACTTGTCCACCATGATAAAATCAACTTTCGGCAGATTTTCTACACTTCCTTTAGAAAATCGTGGCTCCATTTTTTTAGAATAATGTGCAGAAACAAAGTAAAACACAATTTGTAGAGGAACACACAAAACTAAGCGTAAACAATTATAGGCGTTCTGACAAATAATACTGCCAACTTAATTTCAGGCTGTGTGACATCACTGAGCCTCAAGGTCAAATGAGTGTTCAAATTGCTATAATAAATATTAATTTTTTTATTAAACAGATTTATATTCGAACAAAGTTGCACGTGGTGAATATCTATCAGTTAACTTTCAAATAAACATATTTGTTTTGAGATATGTGAATCTAGTGAAAAGGCCGATTATGTAAAAAAAGGAAAGCATAGATGCTGTATATGGCAACGGCGCAGAATTAAATGGCAGACACGTTCTAGAACGTCTTGAAAAATATTATATGAGAATGAGATATTGGATGGCTGATGGCTCAATATGCTATTAAGTCTATCAGCAGATTACTTATAAAAAATATTTCTTTAATGATAAATTCTTAAATTATAATCAGCGCAGTATATTACTTTTGTTGGTTTTTGTTATGTTCGAGGTCATAGAGGCCTGAGGGTGCCGAATAATTTTCGGCACCCTTAAGGGTGTACGTGTTTGAAAATACGAATAGCTGGAAAAACTGTGTATTGTGGGAGGTAGTGCTTAACAAGTACAACAATTTACAGGATCACCCTCTTCCAGTTGACTGAAAAGTTCACTTTTCCTGTCATTTTGTAGCACGCTCGCTTTCACCAGCCCTCTGATCCCTTTCAATCCAACTTTGACCACTTCCACATCACTGTTGCAAATCAGCCACTTCACTGACATCGCACAGTGCTTCGCCCTATTGGCACAAATAATTTTTTTCACTTTAGCGATAACAAAAAAAAATATGTAACATAAAAAAATTAAACACAGATTTTGTAAATAGTTTGTCTCCGTTTATCTCGTTTGTATTTGGCAAAAATACCAAAAACAATTGGGAAATATTTAACAAAGAAATAATATTCAGATTTCAGTTCAAATTTAAACGCGTGCCATGAAAAAAGTGTTTGATGCTAGCTTCTGAAAATGGAAAAGATAAGCCAGGAAGGTAATGTATTTTAATATGGGTATAATTTAAGCGTGCATTATTATGAATACTTTATAAATAAGGATTAGAATTATTATTTTGTGCATTAAAATATCACATACCTCGCAATAAATAAACGTATATATTTTAAATGAATAAGATTAGAACTTGCATTATAATAAATGGTTGTGCAAGACATATTAAATAATTTTTGCGCATTAATATTTTTTTAAAAATTTTTAACAAATTTAAATTTTAAAATTTTTAATTAAATTAATATTCGGCACTAAAATATCGATTATTGTGAGTTAAGTAAATGAATTGTTCCACTATTTCATAAAAATTGCCTTTATATACCAATATAATATATAAAATTTGAGAGCATACATACTTTCACTTTTATTAGGTAAAAAAAAACTTATTGTAGGCGAATTACCAAATTAAGACAATAAAAACATATAAAAAAAACAAAGGTAATTTAACCTAACCTAACCATATTAGTGGGATGAAATCCAAAAATAAAAAAGAAAATGCCACAAATAACATTAAGACAAACAATACCTACTTCATTAGTGTACACATACCTTTCATAATTCCTTTCGTTTCTGTGCTGTACTTTTTATGTTTAAACAATTAAAACTAACCTACAAACTATCTCTTCAACAAAGCGCGCAAAAGCAGGTAAGCTGGCACAGCTTACCTAACAGGTAAGCTGTGACTCTGGCTAACGCTAACCGAGTGACACATCTAACAAATCAATATGGTGTGGTGAATATACTTTTTACCTTTTTACTGCGCATATTAATTTTATTAATTTTAGGTCAAAAATATTTTTTCTGGTGCTCAAATAAAAAGTTTTAGCTGAGAAAATATTGTATATACTGAGGGTAATGAAATTAAAATATTGGAAATATAATAATTTGAATAGAATTTTATTAATTTAAAATAATTTTGATGATTTTTTTCCCATTATGCATCAATCTTTTTCATTTAACTGAATTAATGTTTTATAAACATTTAAAAACAAAGCAGTCTTATATATCTAGATGCAATGATTTTATAAATGAAAACAATATTGATTACTTTAACGTAAATCTATGAAAGCTAAAAAAATATATGAAATTCTAAATTGTGTGGTTTACTTTGTATGATCCTTCAATGTAAATCTTCAAAGTTTACAAATATTCAAAGTTTATAATAATCAAAGTTTACAAATATTCTGTTGTAAAACCATTTTATGTTGTATGCTTTTAATACATATAGTTTCACATATTTTAGTATTTTTATACATATTTTTTTTCTATACTTATCTATATTTATCCCAGGTATGAAAATAAATAATATCAACATATATATCAATGTTATTGCATTTTAGAAGATCAGTATATAATAATTTTGCAGTTTTAATCAGTAAAACATCTTTATCACTGATTGTATGCAATAAAAATGTAATTATGATTGGCACTTAATTAATAAATGAGTATTTTCTCCGTTATCAGCTTCTATTCATACCTATTGAACATATATGATTTTGGTTACATAAAATCCATTAGTATGATAAGAGCTACAATAGAATTATTTGCATACCTTACTTTACTACATCTTCATCAATAAGTTATTTGCACCATTTAAAACCGAGTTTAATGGAAATTGTGCAAGAGTATATACGTATATTACATATATCAATTGAGGTTCAAGCTATCTATCTAGGATTAATTTAATATCCCCATCCCCTGAAAATCCCATACCTACTTGGCTTGGACCAGATCTGCTAGGTTGAGATATTTGCCATATATTTTGTGACTAAATGTTGTCAGACGCTCCAGTCCTTATTATTTTAATTATATACAAAAATGTGGAAAATGGTATCAAAAATAAGACTAAAAAAATATAATTTTAATTCTCATGTATAAACAACAATTTAGACATATGCATTTTTACACCAATTAATTTTTATACAACAGATCTACGTTTTTTTAACACATAGGTAGGAGACAATTTGCCCACAAGACAATTTTTTTACCACACGTTCCTGTAAATATATAAATAAATACTTCATTGGTTTCAAATATAATTATTGTTAGTATTTATATACTACATACCTTAACAAATATCTATAAAATTACAGAGCATACATTATCAAAATATTTTTTTATGCTGGCAAAAATCCCCTAGCAGATAAAAAACATTTCAATAAATATGGATCACCCACTTTGCAAAGAATTATGAATAATTATTTTCGACAGACATTCTAAGAAACAGTATTTAATATTGCTAGAAAATAATAAAGGAACACTTTAGATATAATATCAAATATACAATAACTTCTTGATAATCTTCAAGGTCTACATATTTAGAATAGTAAAATCTCGCTTTTATAATAACAAAATCACAAAATAATCTGGCTTTTAGATAGGTATATATCAGAAAAAAAATATAAAAAAGAACAACCATTAAATGACTAATTTTGGGCCAGTGTAGGGACATTCATCGGTCCAATACCATGAAGGAGATCTAATTTCATGTAAACGAAAAACACTGGACGATACTTTACTTAAAATGGAATAGTAAGAGCATAATCTTGCACCATTATTTGGTTTTGCTACATTGCTATAAGGAGGTGCCAAAATATCCAGGAAAGCTGCAGGCCCTTCAATACTCTCAATTTCATGTAGATTTTTATTATTGGGTTCTAATAGGCACGACTTACCGGTAGTATCTACTATTTCAGTCGAGCTAAATTCTGCAGTGAGTATTCTTCTATGAGTTAAATTAGTGTTAGGCACAAACTCGTCCCCAAGGGTTCTCCAGTCCACTTCATTCGTTTTTTCTGTGTTTAGCGAGTAACTTGTTATTTTAACTTTACCAGCTATAACCTTTATTAAGCCGTGCATTTGTGGATGGTTATGCAATGGTAACTTTCCACCGGGTTTCAGAATAAAAATACCCATTGTGATGTTGGAATCTTCATAAATGTTTATGCAAGTAACAGGTGCTTTACCCGGTTTCGTCCAGAACACTTCAGTCATAAACTGTGGGTGAAAATTTACATCCTCTGCCATAGTTTTATCCAAAAGTGATGAAAGTATCTGCAGATTTGAACAAAACAGGTCTGCTTTACAGGTAAATGTTGTGATAGCTTGTTTGAGAACATTATTTATGTGACTTGTCATCATGATCCAACTTTCTTCCTACCTCCAATACATACTCTTATCAATATTCACTATCTACAACATGTATTCATAAAATGTAAGTGCTCTTTTATATCGCGAAATTTTCTAACATAAGTGAAAAAACTGTGTTGCCTATTTATAAGTAAATTATATTTGAGAACATCAGTTTGATAGAACGGCTACTTTCGTATTTCGCACAAAATCCGAAAACATTCACTACACTAATGTGTGACGTGTGACATTCACCAGTTTTGTCCACACTCAACAAACTCCCAATTTTGGATTTTGTCTTTAAACTTTTTAAGGTTATATTTCAATTTTTACGGCAACTTACGTTTGACGACAATATCACAGCTGTGATAATATGCCACAATTATAGAAAACAGATTCCTGTATCCTTTTTCTATGGCCACAATCTTGATAATAATACAAGCACCACAAATCAACAGTACCGCTGTGGCTAGCTGTCCCCCCACGGCGAAGCGAAAACAAATTCTGGCGCAACGGATTATGATTTGATGATGCATAACCTAGTAGAAATTATATAAAGACAAAGATCCAAGTATATTTAATTTCTGGTCAATTAAGCAATCTTATGACACAATTCCTGTAACTTAAACAATGTAAAAATGTTCTTGAGAAACTAACTGGTCCGCCTGGGCAGATCTTATACACGTGCATGTATTTTTATTATTTGGTCAGTCGCAGACCTTGCCATAGGCAATTGTAACCAAACTGGTTTTCCTCGGCAGACATTATGCAATGTACACGTATATTCAAGTGAGATTAAGTAAAAAAATAATTGCAGATGGGGACAATTCGAACCAACATACCTCGGTACCCCGATCTGCCCAAGCAGACTGTTTTGCGCTACGCTAATGACCGCTCTACAAGACCTATCATCATCTATCATGAACAAGTATTTGAATGATATGGGCGCATCTTTAACCGTTTCTGGACATCCGCCGCGCCGGACCTAACAGAATTTCTTCTCGTTGTGTGCTGATCACAACATTAACACACATTAACGTAAACAGTCGTAAACGCGGAGTTTGACAAGCTACTCATGCGCAAAGCTCTGATTTTCACGTTTATGTTAGCTTTGGCAATTTTAAATTGACCGAAAATACGTGTCGATTTGATTGATTCAACAGTTGTTGTGACGTACACGCAAAGATTGATTATACAAACTATATCATATTTGCATACGATCCGTACGTTTACGTTACTCAACTTTAATTTGAATGCATTTTATTACGTATGTTAAACACGCTCTAACGTGCGGCGCACTACCTTCGCACTTCTGCGAGTGCACTCACTCAACACAGAATCAGTTTGTAGAAATGTTTTTGTCTTATAAAAATAATGTTTCTGTGATTTAACGATTTAGGTCACATAACTTCACATAAAACACAGATTGTAGCTTTTCATCGGAGATCCGGTTACTCCAGATTTTTTTGATACTATATGGTTTTTGGATGTTTAGCTTATCTGCTTCGGAATCGTTAGACAAATCTGAACCAGTCCTGACGTTGACAGATCGTTTGACAAAACTGATCTGTCGTGATGTCGACAGATCAGTTTGCGCCAGCGGTCGATTTCAAATAGATATAGATTAATGTGATTATACCGATAATGGTCATCCATGTTTATATTATTTCATATCTATTATATCATCAGATTTCTGAATGTGCAATGACCTGGAAAAACGGCGAGAATCCAACTAGTGGCGGAATCAACCAACACCGGGCATCATCGGTGACATCAAACGGCGTGGTGGGCGCTTGACATTTGTCTAACGGTACAATCACTACAATCACAGAAGCTCTGTTCTGTGCTACAATCAGAGACAGTCATAGTAATCACAGTATAATGTGGTACAGTGACTTATAAAGTCACTGTAGCTTAACCTATATTTCAAAGCTTTGTTATGTAAACAATAAATTGATTTCTTTATATTTTACTAATTTCATTTCAGTAATATGTCTGCAAAATTGGAGATTCACTGGTCTCCAATTTTCAATAAATTTATAACTTGGGGTTCGGAAATATGTCAGTATGAAGTGCAATCAGCAAGAGAAACTTCTACTACAAGTAAGTACAAACCACATATTTATACATGGATTGGGAACTTACCGTATTTAAAGTAAATACAATGCAATTACGGCAAATTGTTTGATTTTAGTATTCAAAATATCGAATACACATTGTGCAAAGCTGTTGGGTACAAACACTAATCATCATTACGTGAAGAGTGTTGACATATATCCAAGAGCAGAAAGAGATTTACTCTTAGCCCTCGGTCTTAGTAATGGGAGGGTAGCTTTGTCTACCTTTGGTCCTTCAGAATATGATACACAGGGATTTCCAGGAAAGGAATTGGGTAGGTATGCATAAATGAAAATCATTTAAATCCTTTAACAATTTATTATGTGGGTTTTAGTTCCTAGACATGCACGACAATGCAATGCAGTGCTGTTCAATCCAAATGAATGCCACTTACTAGCAGCAGGGTTGGATAAATACAGATCTGACAGTTCAGTTCTCATATGGGATATAAATAAGTTTTCTACCAATAATGATAGTAATAATAGTAATAGCAGATTAGCGGTTAATACAATGGCTCCAGCAGTGGAACTCGTTAGACCGGTTGCTGAGTTTGGTGTCTCTGAGCTTACTCACAGCTTGACATGGTTTAATGGAAGCAGCAGCCTATTGGCCTGCGGCATGAACATGAAGAATATTAAAGTATATGACATGAGAGGTACTCATAATTCATAATAGATACACACATATTTATATTTTTACATATAGCAACTATAGAAGTCATATCTTTAAATTTCCTAAATTAAAATCATAAACATTTTTATCCTTCAAATCTTACGCATGTAACTCAAAGTTACATGCATCGTCAAACCGCATTTCATGTTTATGACATTGCAATAAAATTGAAAACCAAGTTATTTATGATTATCGGGATGGGTTGATAATTCAACCTGTAATATATTGTTCTTCGCTTTGGTATATATAAATACTTTGCTACATTAATGTTTTAGATCCAAATAAGATGATAAATTCCACACATACCAAAGCAGTTCATGGGGTAACTGTGAACCCTCATAATGACAGACATTTGGCATCTTTCTTCGATAATCAGATTTACTTGTGGGACTTACGAATCTTTGAAAAACCAATCCTTACTTTACCGCACAGTAAGGCACTGTTAAAAATTGCCTGGTGTCCAACAAAGTAAGTATTCAAGAATAAAGTCGGAATAGAGCTGAAAAACCCCATGTTTGAGAGTAATGTAGTATTTACAAATTGTTATGATCTGGAATCAAAGCAATGGGCCTTTCACTAGATTCTTAAATCTCCAAACAAATATGTTTATTTGAAAGCTAACTGATAATTGTGAAAATTTTATAATATTGTCTATTGGAAGTTCTCCTTTGGGGCAACATAACATTGGTATCTACCTTCTTCAAGTAAGGCGATAATAGCTGACACACTTTCTGATTATAAAGACGTTGTGCCAAAATTAATGGCGACGAACAATAATTACGACATTAGAGTGACATCTCTAATTGGTAAAAATGTTAAGGATAGCATAAGATTTACTCAACCAAATTGTACCTGCCCCTAAATAGCTTCATCCCCTAGGACATTTTTTTCACCCCCCTTTTGAGGTTATTTAGATTATCTCGGGAACGGTGCACTTTTTGATAATAATACCTATACCTGTACAAAATTCAAAATTATTCCTTTTAAAATTATCTTATTAAATGTCTAATTATTTTCCTAAAATTAATAGTACCGTGGAAAATAAGGCGCACACATAAGGGTGGGTTCCGGTTAACACAATAAATTGTAATCTTTACTATAATATACCTTAAAGTTCAATGCTTAGCGCTAAAGCAGTAACTACTAAACTCCACTTAAAATTATAATAAATCTCCACTTCCACCCTCTCACCTTTATAAAATAACGTGATTTTTAAAGATGCGAAAATATTGTACTTGTTTACACGTCACCCCAGAGGTAAAGTACTTGGCGCGGTTTTTATTACGTGGTGTCCCCTGTAGGCCTAATCCACTAATGATCAGAAGGTTACCTATATTAATTAATCTTCATCATCTTCCATAGATTCGACATTCATGCATGCTTGTCCGTGGTAACGGTGACACATGATGGAGTAACGTAAGCTTTCGGACCCTAATTTGCCCAAACAAGAAATTAGTGTTAAAACAGACTCAGGGAGCTGGTTCTTTTGTTATTATAGGTCGGGGTAATATACCACCGACTTTTTCCTGTCCCCAATAAGTGGAACGATTTTGTTGTCAATAACAGGGTTGTTGCAAATCGTATTAACTTTGTTAATTTGTAGACTCAGTCTCCTGGCTTCCTTACAAAGAGAATGTTCCGTGATAAGTTTGTACGATATTCAACATACTGTTGTTGTAAATGAAGAAGTAGAACCGACAGTTATGGAGAGGTCTATTGTACCAGGCTCACCGCATAACATAACGTCATTTTCATGGCATAGCACTGATGAAAATAGACTGTTGACCATTGCTCTATCTGGTATTTACCGTTAAATAATATTTTGGTGTGGTATTGACTAATATTTTTAGGTACGATTAAGGATTATACTGTTTCTGACAGAATTACGTTAAACTGGGCCCCAGCATCTAATGTCGTTTGGTCCTATGGAAGAAAAACCATGAAATATTTTGACGATTCCTTCCTTAACGATATTTCTGGTAAGATTAAAGAGAGAGCGAAAAATCGTTATGGTTTGCAGGTACTTTTTTTGTTAAAGTGAAGGAATTGTACACAATGTTGATTTTCAGGAGGAATTGTATAGAAATGCAAAGTTGGTTAAAAACAATGAAATATTGGCAAACGTATGGAATTGGTTGCATTTGAGTGCAAAGTTGGTCGATGAGGGTGTAATTCGGGGATCTTCCTATCGACATCCAGGTATTATCTCGATAACATCAAAAATTGATTCTAATACGAATAAATCAGAGACTGTTACTATTACTTGGGCTGACTTAGGAAACTCCAACTGTCAAGGATCAGCAAAATATTACAGGTAAGTGCATGCAATAGTTTTAAGTTTCAAAGAATTGATATTTCAACAACTTAACACAATTTCTTAGCGCTTTTCACTATATTCCAATTTATATATTTTATGCACATAAAATTGTTCAATAAATTGCCTAACCATATCAAAATAATAATGTCAAAAACTTTTTAAATCTAATAGGTATAATAAAAATTTTTTTGGAACCTTATAATATTAGTGCAAGCATTCTAGACAAGTGGCGACATAAATTTCTACCTGGATAAAAAAATGGTCGTGCCTGAATGGCTAAGGTAACCTAAAAAAATAAGTTGCAAAAAACGGTTTTTTGTAAATAACTCAAAAACTATAGCTCCTACGGAGAAAGGTTAAATGAGAAAGTTGTAGACATTAAAAAAATTATCATATAAATGCTTCTATAATAATTTTCGATATTTTTCGTACTTTTTCGGGATATCAAAAATACCGCAAAAAATCGGGTTCTACAGAACTCATTAACTATAACATTGCCATACTTGTTACTTGGGATAAATATAGCTCATGACAAGCTAAGAAAACCCTTCTTTGATAAATTTGAAAATATTGATTATTTATCAAGTATATCGATTTTTCGAGAAAGAGCTGCTCTCTTAAGTTTACTATATCTTCTCGGGGGCTCGTACTAGAGCATCGAGTAAGCGCTAATTTTATTCATGCAGAGTTGCGCTATCATGCTATAGAACAGTTGTTCGATTTTTTTTTCAAGGCAGAAAATGAATTTGAAAAATTGCATTTTTTTTTTACCTGTTGTTTTAATAACTTTCTCACTATTATTTCAGATATTCTTAAATTCGTTCTTATAACCCGACCGCTTATAGACGCTATGTTTTCTCCATGTGACCACAGCTGTCGGCAATGTAGCTAACTTGGGAAAATAAGCGACGTTGCCGAGTCGTAGAAAAGACTATCTGGGGCACTAGGTTCGAAAATTTAGTTGGCAATTAATACAGCCAAAACTAAAAGCTTTCATTATGTCGATAGTAGCCGTCGTGGACTAAACTGCATTACCCACGGAATTAACTTTTAGTTGGGAGTGTAATAAGGACCCTTCCGTAATGGAGTAGCTGGACGAGATAGACACGAATAACATATTTATTTTTGCCTTATAAGCTAAATAAAGCCGCAAATAGAAAAGTGGGGATTTTTCAAAAAAGTTTTTTCTTAGCTTGCCATGAGCTACATCTACCCCAAGTAACAAGTATGGGAACGTTATAGTCTAGAGGACCCGATTTTTAGCGGTATTTTCGATATCTCGTAAAGTATGAAAAAATCAAAAATTATGATAGAAGCGTTTTGATTAGAGATGCAACGAATAGTTGTTTGGCCGGATACTGGATCTAGTTTATTACTACATATATCTTAAAAGAAACTTTTCTAGTCAGAATAAGTAAGAGCTTAATTTCTGGTTCTGATAAGTCACAAATTTTATTGCGGAAAAACTCTGGTCATTTGCGGAGCTACCATTTATGTAATTTTAGCCACATATTAGCTGCTTTCTATTTGATGCTCAATTGATGAGAAAAGAAGTGAAGTAACGAACACAACAGTATTCGCGTTCTAAAACAATGTAACTAAATATAG
Organism: Tetropium fuscum; assembly: GCA_964058915.1. NCBI lineage: Eukaryota > Metazoa > Arthropoda > Insecta > Coleoptera > Cerambycidae > Tetropium > Tetropium fuscum. The sequence goes on along the minus strand of CAXKVY010001819.1, from coordinate 105,473 downwards.
GTATACCTTTTTAAACAGTAAGGAATAAATGTGGGTGTGTTATAAATGAAGAACAAGTTTCAGTGAGAGATCTTGGTATATTAGTACCCAAGAAAATAATGAGAGGTATAAAACATACTTCAGAAAAACTTATGAAAAATTACCAGTTCTTCAGTTAACACAATCTATAAAACTGGCCCTTGGACCAAGGGCCAGTTTTATAGGTTATAAACCAAGGGTCTTGGATATACAAATTATCACTAACCCACTTTTGTGTCAATAAGATGCTGTTTAACATGAAGCTTTTAGGCATGAAGACAGAGAAAAAACATTACATCTATGCAGCTGGCCATTAGACGTTTTGCCAAAATTCCTAGAACACCTGGAGAAAGAGGGCGCTTATACAAGAGCGGCGGCTATAGCGGTCTTTAACCTAAAAGTACAGCTAGCTATTGAGATTTTAAACAGAGCGCCAAGCAACACAGAGTACGGATCCAGCCTGAATGTCGTGGCAATGGCATTGGCAGGTTTTTCAGACGAGGCAAATAGTATGTGGCGACAGTTCTGTGCCACTTCCCGGGCCAAGCTGTCTGATCCCTACCTGAAGACCATGTTTGCGTTTTTGACTGCTGATAATTATAATTACGAGGGAGTCTTGGTATGTAATATATTGAGGTGAAATTAATCGGAATGTTAATTTTCCGCTTTGTATTAGAATGAATCCGGAATTGCCGTGGACGATCGAGTAGCGTTTGCTTGCATGTTTCTTCCCGACAACAAACTATTAGAGTACATTAAGAAATTATCCGATAAACTGTGCGACGATGGCAACTTAGACGGATTATTACTAACAGGTAATGGTAACTATAAAATAAGTGTACTTGATTATAAAAAAAATATTTCAGGGAACAGCCAAGATGGCTTAAGACTGCTACAGAAGTACTTAGATACCACAGGTGACATACAATCGACAGCTTTGATTGCTATGAGGGGGTTCCATGCAGATTTGGGTACTCAAATTGTAAAAGACTGGATAGAAAAGTGAGTTTTATATAAGAGGTAAAGTTTTCGAAGTTAGAAACATAACCTATAAAAATTGAGTATATTGATAATTTCGAGATGACATCATGCCATGTTGCCAGGGGGGCATACAAACTAAGTATCTAATCCAATCAGGGTTATCTTTGTCCTTAACTGCATAGGCTGTCCTAAAAATGCATTAAATTGCATATAGTTTTGGAGCAAATCTTTTACTATTAAATACATTTTTACAGTTATTTACCTGTTTTATTAAAGTGATTTGAGCATGTTGGCAAGGGAACATATTATATTATATTTTCTTATTACATATTATATTTTCTTTGGACATTTGCTAACATTTTTCATCCAGCTAGGTTAGGAAAATAGGAAAAATAAGAAAAACGTGTATTAAAGCGAGCATAGAAACATAAATAAAACTATACAGAATCATAAGTCGTTATATAAAAAGAACAATAAAAAATAACACTAAAGAAAATATTTATACCAGTTTCTGAACTTCCAAGGTTATCTACATTTTGAGCAAATTTTAAACTAAAAATATCAACCCTCTTTTGTCTGAAAAGAAGCGCTGAAGTCTGTGTTTTAAAACAACAACATAACGAAGTTGATAGTTCAATTAGATAACTAGATATTAGAGTAGATATAAAAAAATAAGATTATTTAAAAATGTAAGTTTTCACACTTTTTTGGAAATAAAAAATTTCATGACCACAAAAAAATTTCGTATCTTGTGATTGTTAATGAGCAATGACCCATCTAATAAAATGAGATATGTCTCAGTTTGTTCTAACGTTTAAATTTAAAATTTAGGGCCGCGCTTCAAAAAATCATCATTTATTATACACGACCAAATGTTTCAAATCAGACATCTGTAGACTCGTAAGACATTACTCTTTCAGAAGAAAAATATTATAGAATTATTTGAGAGCGATCTTCGTCTTAATTCGCGAGAAATGCTGATTTTCTTGAAAATTGCAAATCAACCCCCAACTTTGCCGTGCCATAGAACGCTATTGCTCGCACGCGAAAAATGCAAGGACAGAAATTATGCACAATTTTGTTCTTTACATGTTTCATTTGAAATTTTTTTCGAAGCACTTACCACAACAGCGCTATTTCCCAAAAAGCCTGGCGACACAGAGTTTCCATCCCTCCACCCCTCGAGGGGCAACCCCCCCATGTCGCAAACTCAGGTATACTATCAGGGGACCTATGTCTACCATCCCACCAAATTTCATTTCTTTCCGACCTTTTGCGAATAGAGACCCCCCAAAGCTTGGACTATAACTTTTTTGAGAAAGAATATTTATAGCCCTGTAAGATTGTTTTTAAAAATATCTCAAATTTCTCATTGATGTCAAGAGTGCAGTTCATTATAAATCCCCACGAATGCTGAGATATAGTTTCATGGAATTATATTATTGATCGATAACCACAATGGATAAAAAAATAAAATAAAAATTATTTTGAATTACTTTATATTTTTTTTTAATATTGACAGTTTATTAATATTGACAGTTTAATAATATTCTAGTTTATTAAAATAGACATAATAGGATAGTGGAAATAAATGACGTTAAATACAGTGAAAATAAATCATATTCCTTCATTATTGAGGTTAGGACTAATTTTTGTATTTAAATTAGTTGATAATTAGAAAATAAAAAACAACTTGGAAAAAATAACTACAATCAATAGCATGCTACAAAACCAGTGACACGACATGATGTGTACAGAGGTTATACTCTGACCCCTCCGAATATTGCCAATGAAATCTAGTACCTCCAAAGTCACGTGCTAAATATCTGATACCTCCGCGCTCTTATCTCCAATGTAATGTGCGAAGCTACTATAATATGTTTGGTTTCCCTCAGGCAATATGGTGAACGTGCTGTGACGTAATTTTAAAATAATTAATTTTATGTATTTATTAACATTTCTTTAGTTATAGGAACTTATTAGACACTTGGAAGTTGTTCTACGAGCGGGCGGACTTTGACATAATGCTGGCGCAGTTCAAACCTAATGAGAAGCCTCCCCAGCAAGTGTATGTGTCATGTAATTTTTGCGGGAAGAGCATCTCAGCGTATATGCACGGTTTAAACCGAGCCAGGGGACAGTTTCAACGCATGACTGGGACAGCTAACAAAGTAAAAGTAATTAGATGCATAAGTTTCACTTGCACATGTTTCTCTAGTAACATTGTAAATGTCATTTTACAACCTAAGCTCATTCATCATCCACCGCAAACCTATAAGTTGTGCTATTCCTTACATTATATTATGCTAATTAATATGTCATTATGGATTTTAAAAGTTAAATTGGAATAGTTCATTTGGAATACATTGTTACTTTTTTTACCTTAGATGTCTTCGTGTCCAAATTGTCGCAAACCATTACCAAGATGCGCCATTTGCCTTATGCACATGGGAACAGCAGTAGGAGAATCAGATAATATGAAATCGGCAGAGTTCGACAACTGGTTTACCTGGTGTCAGACCTGCAGACATGGAGGTCATGCTGGGCATATGACACAGTGGTTTGAGTAAGTACGCACCTGTTAAATATATGCATCCGATGTGCGTAGGTTTTTGTCATTTGTTCGGTTTAAAATGGAAAAATATATTGTCCCGTCCGGAAGTTACACCAACGGTTTTTTGTAGGGAGCACCAGGAATGTCCGGTTACTGCCTGCACCTGCCGCTGTTTTGCTGTGGATGCCGTAGCCTCGAAATATTAAGAATATTTTTACTCTTTTTTACATCATCATATATGGTAAGTATACTCAGGTACTATCGTGAGCCAAAAAAATAGGACAACTAACTGACAATGTCAGCAAAATTAAAGTTAGATGTACGCAACTAGAGTTTAGCAAAAATTCTTTATAAGACTTGTTTTATTTTTTTTACTCAAAGCTGTACAATAATAAATATTGACTACAATTTTATTTTTACTAGCGATTACAACAAAAAACCAACAATACCTGAAGTGGTGACAAACTGAACACTAACATTAGCAAGAAAAAGGAGCTGGGACTCTACTATGGTCGATGCCTATTTTCATTAACATAGTCCTATTGCGAATGCAAGTTTAGAAACTTCTAGCTTAGCAGCTTGCAATATGCCGTATTTTATTACTGTACAACCGTTGTTTCATTTCATATACACTTAGTGTACGTGTAAGTACAAAACTGCTTTCACCTAGTAATAATAGTGTCTATCTAATAATTTTAATACTTTTGTGATAATAATTATATTATATGTAACACATTGAAATTTGATTCACTTTTAAATTTAACACCTTTCATGGGAGTTTAGATTTGACCCTTCGGAATCCAAATTTTTCTGCGAGATCTAGTACAAGCCCTGGCACATAAATGTTCAGACGTCGACGTTTAGTTTAATAACTGCCGTGAAAATGAATAGTACCGTTTAAAGTCTTGTAGAAACCGGAGGTTTACGTTTATTTGCAATATCAAGTGCATTTTTTGTAGAAAAAAAATATATTTCAAGGAAACAATAATAGAAAAAGTACTGAATTAAATAATGACATTAGAAAAAAGTTTTGAATAAAAGTTGTTCAGCGGATGATTTTACGTAAGGATTAAGTAATTAAAAATTGTGATATTTAGTGCCAAAGTTAAACATGCAATAAAAATAAAAATATGATAAAATACAGGAAAACATTTTCTCAATTCGTTGAAATTGTAGTATTACGTACATAGTCATTAAAATGCTTAACAAAATGCGCTACATCCGATTGAAAAATGTTAATATGGCAATGACCTATTGTAAAACTGAAATTTCGGAATGCCCCCCAGCTTGTTACAGCATACTGAACTTGACGAAAATTATTGCAATCGGTAGCAATGTAGCTAGTTATACACTGAATTTTTTTCATACCGAATCGAGCAATTTTTGTGAAGAAATCGTTTAATGTAGTCTAAACGTGCGGCCACCCGGTCGTTCAGCTGCCTCAGCCGATAGTGCTGCTTATTTTACGCTCAATCAAGCATATAACCTACAATTTTGCTTTTAACATGAAAATACTGTTTACGCTTATTTTTCATGGGATAACGTTCTGTTGAATACATGTTGTCTATTAATATACAGGAGGGAGAATATAATTTAATGTATTCAGTAATGAGCTTCAGTGTAGAGGATATACAAGAAGAAAAACCGGCACCAAAAGTGTCAAATCTAGATATAGAAGTCCATGGACACAGATGGCACAGCACACAATGAACGGCGTATATCGCCTCCTGATGTTTAAAGTTCGTCAACTTTCTACTTTGACGACGTCATCCTAACCTCAAATTTCATTTACCGCTTCCTGTATTATATTGAATTGAAAGTAAACTGCACCTGTAGTCGAGCATAAAATATCTTCAAATTGTGTGTTAATAAACACTACCGCTTAGGAACACCATCAAGCATTTTGGGTTATGTTTACCACTACAGCTGGCAATTTACTGTCAAATAAATGTCACATATGATGCCAGACGTTCTTAAATGTGGGCAGATTTTTTCGAGACGTAACGCTGTTGAGCGGCAATACATTCTGTTCAGCGCATTAGTCCCTAGATTAACCATTGTGGAGGAAAAGGAAACATTGAAATTAAAGCACTTCATAGAAATGTCAGTTGTTCCTTATAAAAACAGTGCAATGAAAAATCTCTGTTGAACATGTTAAAGAAAGTATAATAAGTGGGTACTATAGTGTGATAAACCTTTATTCAATATTGCCATGGCAGTACAAAGTACGTGAAAAACTTACAATTCCTATAAAAAAGTTGGCCCTTACTTTTTATACAGATAATAGGCTACTTTTAATCAAAGCTAGAACAAACGTGCTTCGGAACAATGAGTAATGAGTGTCTTTAAATAACCAGGTAAGCAATCATGGTGAAAAATCAGGTAAGGTAAGAACCTATTAGTGGTATTTAAAAAAATATATTTTCTGCTTATTACTGATGGGAAAATAATTTTCAATCTACTACAGACCCTACTACAAAAAAAATCAATAATGAACAAAATATTAATTTGTCCAATATAGAAAATCTTGTTGGTTGTTGTGATGTATATAGAGAAAAAACTGTATGGAATTGAAATTTCTTCACGAGATTCGATAAAATTGAAAATTCCTTTCCCACGAATAATGTTAAGCACCGAGTGGTTACCTGAAAGTCAACGACAACTTAGAAGATAGTTCTTACATTAGTAGGTATTTCCGAACTTGAAAACAACATAACCTTATATAATACAAGTCGTACAGTACAAACATCCAGATTACAATATTTTCCTGTTTTACGACAGTCCCCGCATACATCTAATATCAATATTTTCATAAACCTGTTGGGATCATGTAACAAATTGGTAAAAAATATATTTGAGGTATGCATGGGGTATCAACATTAAATACATAATACTTACATATAAAGCTAAAACAAGCATAGAACATTCACACAAATTAAAGTATGATACACTTGAGTTTCTTTTTCTTGTTTTTGTCTTTCCCTCGACCATTATTGGTTTTGTTCTCTTCCATTTTGCGGGCTCGAATCTCCCTCATTAGGTCGTAGAACACCTGAAAAAATATTCAAGAAGTTTCATACCCAAGGCATTTCAACTCACTCAAAGACAAATCAACAAAATACAATGCAATACAAATCACACAAATACAAATTGCACTGATGTAACTTTAATCGTGCAAATCCAGCTTCCAGCAATTTCTGAAATTTATAAGCGTTTTTGAGTAAAAGCTTAACGAGGGTTTAAAAAATTAACTTGCTTCATGTTCCAGACGTAAAAGTATTAACATAGGAAAATTATGAATCTGCGCTTAGTTATTTATGTAAAGTGATACTTTTCCAAATAATGCTTCTTGTATTAACATATAAATAGTTTATTACTTATCTATTTGTTTAATAATTGAGTTTAATACTAATCCAGCTTTTCTCAACCTTTTAGTATTTGCGACCCAATTTTTTATCACAATTCTAATCTCACTGCACCCCCCCCCCCTCTCATATAACAATCTTTATTGGAATCATGGTAATATAAGTTTTTATTTAACTATTTGGAGGCAATTTTTGACCATTCGTAACTACAGAAAATATTCGTAAATGTGCGAAGAGTATGAAATCCCATTTTTGAGTATTCATATTTTTGCGTATGTCAACATTTTTATGTTTCACTACGAACGGCGAGAGACTTTTCAGAATAAATCATTAAAACCAAAAATATATAATAATTTACAATTTGCAAATATAACGAAACAGATAAACTCAAAAAAACATATTTTATATTTATATATAAACGATTTACCTTGTTCAATCGATAGTTCAACCTCTACCATCTTATTTGCAGATGACACAAATCTCACAGAATGAAATCACAATATCGTCTCTTTATTAGAAACAATTCAATAACTCTAAAACTGAGGCAATGGTCTTTGGACTGAGAAATATGAATCAAGCAGACAAGCCACATTAGGTCAAATTCCTCGAGAGTTTATTTCGACCACAAACTATTGTGGGAAAGTCACATAGATTATGGAAAAAATCTTAAAAAGTATATATCTACCTCGCAGCTTGGCTCACAAAAAAAGTGCGCTGGGAGAAAATGTATAGAACTAATTATGTATAAAATTTTATAACCTTTCAATTTTATGCAAAAGACCTTTTTACTACGACATACCATGTGCGAGTTATAAGCCAAAAAAGGGACATTCCTACCCCCTTCCCTCCTGAAGCGAACAGGCTAAGTGGCGGGGACCTTGAATATGTTACTTCATTATATTTACGTTCTAACTACCCCCAAACATATTCTTGAAATGAAAAACTCTCCCCTTCAATGCAATCTACACCTCTTAGTTGCTTAGGCTATAGGGGTGTTTTTTAGATATATTTTGGTGACATGGCTAGAAAATATCAATTTTCAGTCATATCAACAGTATTCCTATATCTATGATCTCATCTAAGGTAATTAAAGGTACTTAGGTTATGTGTTTACTGATAAACAAGTCTGGAATTGTTTAAAGCAGATAAGGAAACACTTAATTATGTGCAGTTGACATTACTGTTTTAGTGGATTATTTACATAATTTTAGAGTGCAAAATAATCTTGATATGATTCAATTACTTTTTTGAAAGACTAATTAATATGCTTATGGATAATATTTATAGATACATTGACGACCAATGACTTTCGTTGAACTGCTGTGCATTTTTGCAAGTTATGACTTTTATTCTTATCACATTCCATCAGAATGCAGGTGGCCGTTGAGTTCTATACTACAACAGTCATGTCATAAATATAAAAACTTTTTATTTATTACTAAATTGGTATATACATATATGAAAACATGGAAAATTATATATATATTGCGAAACAATGAAGAATGTCCAGGTGAATTTCTAAGCGACACATAAATATAACTGCAAAACACACAGAATGACACTAGACTATAAATGATAGTAGCAGCAGCTATTAATTTTAGTATATTTTTTGTTCCATTATAAAGCATGAGACCCTAGTGAAGTACTTATCTCTAAAAAGTATTATTATATGTTGGCGAAAATATAATATTACCGTCCTTACAGATAACATTTTCCCCATTTCCTGTAAAAAATAATCTTGTTCATTACGTATGTACAATCTTTTCTAAACTGAGAATTAAGAGCTTTTTAGTTGTACAAATGATTTCAAGATATATCTCAACGAGCAAGCATACATTTTCACTACTATATGCATTTCAACATAAGAGGTACGCCATCTACAGGTCAGTGAGCATATTAATTACTGTACCATGACATTTGTTTACAAAATGCTTTGGGTGTGTTATAAGTCATTTTGTGTATTGTGTGAATTTTCACTTTTTTTTATTAAACTAATATGAATCAATATTGTTGTGTACCCCAGTTCATCCTGGATTAAAAAAAAAACTTGATTTAACATTTCATGTATTCTTAAAGAAGGATGCATCGTGTTTTCATCGAAAACCAATATGGCAAGCAGCAAGTTATTGATAATAGACTTAAGGCTTTTCACTGATTTTTTTTATTGCTTTATGTGATAGTGTTTTATAAAAAATCTCGCCGTATTTTTTCTTTTTTCTCGAGCACGCTATCTATCGAAAAAAAAAAGTTTAAAAGTGCGGCAGTAGCGCGCTTATATGTGACGTCACGTATCCTTCCCTAGTGACATCACAGAGCCTACAATTTTGAACATGACCGTGAGGCAACGGTGTATTAGCAGGGAACACTATAACCAACGAGAAGCGACAAAGACAAAACAGCTTCCCACGTTAACATTTTCCTCCTCACGAGCATGTATGAACTAGGTTGTGTTGTTGTCAATGGTTAGTCACTGTTAGGTTAGGAGTGTTGGGACAAAATCAGCATATATAAATATGTTATTATGTACATTATTTATAATAATATGTGTTAGCCACGTGTTTCTGGTCCTTTTGGATATTCTCTTGTACACAAACAATGTTACATTGTCATGCAATTATTCAGTGTACGTCACATCTATTCACATCTGTTTACACAAAATAGTGTTTCCCAACATGTTTCATACAAGATGTTTTCTAATTTTCACCAATTTTATATTTTATGAGAAGAAAACTGAATTTTATACGTTTAAAAACAATCCAATAGGTTGTAACGGTGTGATAGCTTGTCACTTTCATAGCTTGTCAGGTCTAAATAACCTACTATGTAATGAACTTTACACAACCAGTTGCGTAATATTTTACTTGGTTGTGAAAAGTAAGACGTTTCCTATCGTCAAAGGGTTTGAAAAGTGTCACTTTACATGTCAAAATTAGGAAAAGATATTTTTTGCAATGAAAAAATTCTATCATAATGCATTCACAAGGGACCATAGATTAATCAAATTAATAAAGTAAAGGACCGTATGTAGGTATGAAGAACATTTGGCATTTATATTATAAAAGTAGATTTATTTCTTAAATTTAGAGATGATGCAAGTTATCATTCATCATGAACTAAAAATAAAGCTGCAAAGTTGGGAATGTTGTATTTATCCAAATATATAAAAATCTTAAATGAACATAAATAACCATTTTAACATTTATAATGACTGTTATTTCATTGATTTTGATATGTAGGTGGCGAGTGGGTTTTGCAGAAAAATTGCAAAGGTACAAAATGTGATATATTTGTCATGATGAGCATTGATACTGGTTTGAATCTCAAATCTTGATTACTTACCCATTTATGATTACATTTGAATTATTAGGGATTATGCCTACATAAATATGACTCAAAAAGCCCGAATATTAATTTTACTTATACAAATAAAAATGCAATAGGTACATAAAAATATATGGTTTCTAGGCCAGACAAGAAGAAATCATTGTTAGCTATATAAATACAATAATTTACGTATTTCCTGCCTTGAAATACAATTTAATTTGCATACATGTTTCCTGAAATTTAGGGTCACTTTGTATAATTAATTAATTTAGTACAGCTAATTGAATTATTCATAATATGAGCAGAGAGTAGATCCTATTTTAATACTGATGACTCATCAGTCATCATACACACAAGCATTGATAAATAAATTCAAAATTATTATGAATTTACTAAAGGCCTGATTAATTTGATTCATCACAGATAACACCTTTCACAATTTTGTTATCTAGCAAATATTTGGAATTGGAATGCTCTTTTAAGCTGTATTGGTATTTACATAGCAAATCCTAACAGTATTAAGTTTTGTTACTGACATTTTATTCTAATAATAGTTGTTTGAGTGATAAAAAGTAATTCGTACATTTTTAATTTAATTTTGTTTAATGCTATAAAATAGTTTACTTCAGTTTATCATTATTACTTACTCTTAACAATATTTTCATAACAATCTACATTTAATTTTACTATTATCATACCACAATAAAGTTTACTGGTTCTGGAAATATATCCATATCATTTGAGGATACTGTTATGACCTTCATATTTATTTATTAGAGGTAACGACTATTAACAGAGATGCATTAAATTACAGTTACATAAGCCGTGTTAAAAATATGTTAGCCTATGACCCCTTTTATTGTTATCAAGATTAAATAGTTTCCCATGGAATTAAATATTATATTAAATGCAATCTTAATCTTGAAAATAAGGCCACATTTTCAAATCTGACAGCTAACAGCCAAATAAAAGGTTTTGCATTTCTCTCGACTGCCATTGCCATATATAACAGAACTTATTGACAGACAAGTGAAAGGATAAAAGAAACATGCGATGGATATTTGTAGTGTTCCTAAAAATATAAATCATTTATCTAATCCGCACAAATGAGTGTAATAAAACGATGTAATTGATATAATTTATAGGCGACAGAGCAGGTAAAATGGCTTTCCAAATGAAAAAAAATATGTAAAACCGTATCATCACTATTTAAAAATATATTTTATGATCTAAGAGCTGATTAAAAGAAAACTAACCTTATCTACATGCTCCCTAGTTTTGGCAGACGTTTCAACATAAGGCACGCCCCACTGCTTCGCCCTATCGCTTGCTTCTTGAAATGACACTTTCCTCTTATCATCTAGATCACTTTTATTACCAACTAGTAAGAATGGAATGTTCTCGTCATTTTTTACCCTAAGAATTTGTTCCCTAAAACAAACAAAAATCTACAATTCAAACACAATAAGTAATAACTTACAAACCCAGATGACCCTAGTTACAAATAGGTTTACTATTAAATAGCTCATGCCCTAATGTGCCCATACAATATTTCACTCACCTAAATTCTTGTGTAGCTTGAAAACTTTCGTCTTCTGTAATGGAAAATATACACAAAAAGCCCTCTCCGCTTCTAAAATAATTATCCCTAATAGCTGCGTAGTCCTCCTGACCTGCAGTATCAAGAATATCAATCTGTACATCTTCTCCATCTAACAATATTTTTTTCCTATACGAATCAGCTTTGGTAGGTTCGTAGTCTTCTACAAACTCATCGTACATGAACTGGAGGGTCAACGCTGACTTTCCAACACCTCCGCTACCTACCATAATGACTTTATGTAAAGCTGGTTGAACTGCCGGTTTCTTCGACATGTTTTTTCCTAAAAATTAATACATTAAAACATTATTTAGATAGGCGTGCCTAGCACACATCACTCATTCTATGAGTTGAGTCATTGACCTTAATATGTATTTATAATAAACATACCTTAATATAATGTTTTCTAAATTAAAATAAACGGTATTGTTCACAGAATCAATGTTTACGTTTATAAACTAGTCCAATTTGACTCAAAACGCCAACGCAAGCTGGTTGGGACTTATTTGTTTATCGTTTCTTAAAATATTACAACTAAAACCTAAAACACACTTAAAAACCCTTTTTACACTAGAAAATTGAATCGTGCAGTCAACTATTCACAGATTCACAGTATAAAAATTATACAGTGGTGTATTGTCATCCCTACCCCTACTCATCTTGTATCTACTCGCTCACCTACTTTATACATTTTTCTAGCATGTACCTACTCTGATTCTGATATTAAATATTATTATAAAACACTACAATTATCTTTAAAAAAACCTATTTGTAACTATTTCTATATCTAACAAATATATTATTTAAGTTAAAAGTTTAATTTTGTATATCGATTCTTTTTCTTTTATTATGTTGGTCACAATTTGACAACTCTATCATTGATTAAATTTCAAGGTCACGAATTTTCGTTCTGCCATTAATTTTCTTTTGTTGGAAACAACGAATTTTGTAATAAATTAAGTTTAAAATAGCTTTAACTAGTGATAATGTACAGGTACAGTTTGCGAAAGCATGGATTGATATACTATACACTATACAGATATTTTCCCGTCTTTAACCTCCTCAAATTTACTTGTGGTTTGCATTAATACATTTAAAAGATCCCTTGATAATAATAGCCACCCCGTGTTATTTTTTTATAAACCCGGCAGTTGGATGTTAATAACTTGTTAACTAAATTTGTTGTTTATTTGTATCGGGTTTGTTTTTGTTGTTGTTGTTATGTTCAAACTTGTTTGTAGAAAAGCTGGTTGAAGTATTGGAAGAGCAAAAGGGAACTATAGAGCAAGTAGCAAGGGTAGGAAAAGCAGCAACATAGGAAATATAATTAGAGGAACGATGACGAGGCCACCTAACGAAAATTTACTAACTGTTAAGCTGGTGGTTGTCGGTGATGGTGGTGTAGGCAAAAGCGCAATCACCATCCAGTTCTTTCAGAAGTTATTTGTCACAGATTATGATCCTACTATAGAAGATAGTTATCTACAACATGTAGAAGTCGATGGACAATGGTGTGTGCTAGATGGTAAGTTGTTAAAAGTTTATCAAGGCCGTGGTTTATAATATTTTATCTAGTTCTTGATACTGCTGGTCAAGAAGAATTTAGTGCTATGCGAGAGCAGTATATGCGAAAAGGCGATGGATTCTTGTTGGTTTATTCGGTTACCGATAAAAACAGTTATGAGAATATTATTCATTTTCATACGCAAATTTTACGTGTCAAAGACAGGTAATAGGAGTATTCATTAAATTGCATGAATTGTTTGATAATTCTGGATTTTTAGGGACACTTACCCGATGTTACTAGTAGCTAATAAAGTCGATTTGGTTCATGTACGGAAAGTTACCGAAGATCAGGGTAGAGATTTGGCACATAAACTGGGGATTCCTTATATCGAGACTAGTGCAAAGGATCCTCCTTTAAATATTGACGCCACATTTCATGAGGTAAGTCACGTAAAGACAATAAAATATAAGAATTGGACATTACAAGAACACATTAAGCGTTTCATTCCATCATATATATATATTTAAAACATTTACACCTGCATAAATTGCTATATATTCGCTATGTGCCTGTGTACGTGTGGCGCCACCTTATGGATGCAAATGACATTATTCACGTCACTTTTGTATTTTGACATATGACGAATATAGTAAAAATTTTTACTGTGAATTGGATTGTTGTTAAATTTCTATATTTGAAAGGGAAGTTCAACTAGGTACTTTAGAATACATGTTTTACCTTAAGCGTAAATGCTGGTTGAAATATACATAAAAATAATATTTACACATAAATTAGGTACTCAGTGTATCAATAAATTGAAATGATTAAATTATATTAAACGACAAAATTATATAAACGAAGCTAGAAACGATGGGAAATAAGTAAATTTCTAGGCTCTAGGGGAGGGCGGGGGGTAGATGTCCCTCTGCCTCCCGGCTCCTGCCGACGCCCATAGATATAATATTAAAAACTGTCTACACAAGCATTACACATTCCATCGATTTCGAAGAATGTACGAATATCTTTTTGTCACATTTTAAATGTAGAGGAAAGTTTGATAAGTGGGGAAAATGTTATAAAGTCTTCTTGCATACACCACAAAGTTCAGTATGAAATACACTAGACATGGAGATCTGTATTAGTACAATAGTTTCTTCCGCCACATGGTTATCCTTTAGGCATAATATTTAAAGGTTATATGGGAGAAAGAGTGGAAAAATAAAGTTTTGTATTTTATAAAAACTGGATTTTGACTGAATATTATGTTATTCTTTGGATTGGCAGGTGGTGCGAATTATCCGAAATCAACCCCAAAACGAAATTGAAAAACGAAGAAAGAAGAAACTCCAAAAAATTGGCAAGTGCATTCTCATCTGACTTGTTTACACCATGGTGCGTAAGCACAAATATAAAGTCTTTAATGTGTATCTCATACGCATATAATTTATATATGTTATATTTAGCCTCTATGTATACAGCTTTAACATTATAAGTGTTCAGTGTTATATGTCATGTGCCAGTATTATTTTATATGATTTTTGGTTGATAATTCGTTGGATTTGTAGAAGTAACAACTGACGCGTTTTTTGTAAACAACGCATCAGTTGTTACTTTTGAGAAATTATTTAGGGATGATCATATGTCACAAAGCATTGTAAACTCCATCTGCAGAAAATCGCTACGACGTTTCAGTGAGGAGTAAAGTTTATATATACCAAAAAATTCATAGCCAAAGTTTTTATTGATATTTATTGCGGACCAAAGTTGCTCACACTAGACGACTTCAGGTGAAATAAATGAACCTTGTTAACTTTTAAGTTAGTTAGTTATAAAACGGCACTAATTTGCAATCACAGTATAGCCGTTGAGCGCGCAATGGCAAGTATTGGTAGATTAAATTTGTTACAATTCCAAGGTTAGCATCTGGGTATCTAACTGGAAAAATTATATCACGTATCAAATCCATTCATATGCCATGAAAATTGATAAATGATTATGGAGAGCTCTGTATTTTTAAGAGAGAGAACAGAGTTGTACATAGTGGGACAGCAATTGCTATCTTCCCTTTCAAACTCTAGGGCCTTACGAACTTCAATGGAAAATGGCGATTGTTTCTATAATGCATATCTTGCACGGTTTTTATTTTTGTAGGTTGATTTTCTAACCTACAGAGTCTGAGTTTGGTGAGGTTTGTCTAATATAGCTGCTTCCTATTTGCACTAAATCCTCAGTTTCATGCTTCTCAGTTGCTGAAACCTTCTATTTGAGAAATATCTGAGGAAAAAAACAGAGATTTGTCCCTCCCATTTACCGACACAATGAGCAAATTTATTTATACACAGCAATGTGAAATGAGAGTTTTGTACACTCAGTTGTTTTATTGTGCGGTGTTCTTTACCTAAGTTGGGCGCCAAATAGAGAGCAGCTTATATAATAAATAGGGGAACTGTAATGCGGAATTTGCATTAAAAATTACTAGGTACTTTATTCTTCTCAGAAGTCATAGGAAAATTAAGATCGCCACATACAGTATATTATGCCACAAATAGTAAGAGTATTTAATATATGTATATGTCAATTTTCTTTACAATATACAGACTGAATTTGTAAAAAAGAAATGGAAAACTGAATTTTTCCTGTTCTTCTTTTCTTATGTTTTGACAACGACGAGACAAAATAAGTATTTTATGACATTAATTTAGCACTAATAAGATAATATTAAGACCCTGTTATATTTCTTTTTAATATTTACCAGTATTTTGAGAATGATCTTGTGACTAAAAAATGCCTATACATAATATAATCCAATTTTTGAAGAATGGGTCTTCACTCTAGTCTTAGCAAACCCTGGTTGGGGCAAACCCAAGTGTTGGTGGGCCTAAAAAAAGAGCGTTTATTATATTACATAGGATTTGAGAAATTTAAATCTGTGATGAATGTTGTTTTGTTTTTAGTTTTACGCACATGTTAACTAAATACCATGCCAAATTAAATTTTTTATATTGAGCATCTAGGATTGTCTAAACTGGATTTGAGAATTATTGTTATAGCCAATAGTCGAGAGTTTTATTGATTATCTAAGAGAATTTATTTTATACAAAATATTTTTTAACATACACAACGATTATGTTTTTGTATAAATGTATCGATAAAGGTACCAACAATGAATTTTTTTTGAATATTTTAAATACCTATTTTATTATGTATTTTTACATTGTTAATTCCCTTACGAACTAAGTATGTAATATTGATTTATGTCAGTGTAATTTATTTAATAAAATAAAAGTATTATAAACATGTTATTATTGTGTTCTTTAATTTTCAGTAAACCTATTTAGGTCTATCTAAATCACATTTAGACCTTTCAGTAAACCTATTTAATGTAGTTAACATAGTTCGTCGCAGAAATTAGAATACCCATTACTTTTAGTACCTAGTATTTTAAAACATATTCTCAGAAGAGTGGTCTCCAACAGACAGTTCTCAGTTTAATCTTGGAGATACAAAACATTATTTGAGTTGGTGGTATTTGAAAGTGACAGAGAGAATATAGAAAATGGTTCGTTGGGTTTTTTAATTATTTGAAAGGAAAAGGCGGAAAATCGTAACTGTTTGTTCCGGGTTATGAGTATTCGATAGCCCGATTTTCGCTCTACAGATTCAGTTCCTATAAATTTTGTGGTACGATTAATAGTTTCTGCATAAGTGACTAAATACCGCAGAAAACAGAGCGCTCCGACATCCCATCTTGATTCTGCATTTGCGCAAATGGTATTAATCCTACGGAAAAAATTATTAGAATATTTTCTTTTTAAAATTTAATGAATTTAATGATTTAATGATAGAAGTATTTTCGCGGAACATGGGACGGTTCAGTAGATATATCGTCGTTGGCACTGCAATAGCTGCTATGTGATTTTTTTATGATTTTAACTAATTCGTATCACGTGAATAAGTGCAATGTGCTCTTTAAGGTGAAACTGTGACATGTGTGTATTTTATGGTGAAAAGAGATAAATACGGTAAGTTTTATATTTGCTATGTGACAATATGACATGTAATATAAATATGCTCTAAACCGTATACAGGGGTTTTGAAATTTTTGGGGATGACGCAACCGCATAGGGGTGAGAACTTTTCGACAATTTAAACTACATACCTTAAGAGGGGCGTCTGGAACTGCTCTTAAAAACACGCCTTCAGTTCAGTATAATCATCTCAAAAACTAGTAATTTGTTACATGAATGCAAATGTGCGATGTGTAGGTAAGATATTGGGCTAGGAGGTGACATATTTTGTTTCGCAAATAATGCAATATTAACAGAGATATAAACATTTAAAAAACAATAACAAAGCAAAATCTTGTGTCACAGATCGCAACCAAAATTTGTCATCTCCTGCGCACAAGTACCTACAAACCATGGTTTAAATATGAGATTATTCTATACAGGATTATGAGAGATGATTAGAATAAATTGAAAATCATCGTTTCTCTCAATGTCAAAGGGGTCGAATACGAGTCATTGAGCAAATACAAGCACTATTCACGCTCGGTTGACTTTTGACTATTGTGCCATAGATGGCGCTAGTGTCGTTTGTAGTAGAAATCTTTATTACTTATTGCCGGCACTAAATAACCATTTATACACAGTGAAACTAAAAAATTGTTATGGATTTGAGGCAATTTAGGTTCAATAAAAAAAAAATTATAATATATGCAACAACCAATGTTTTATTAATGTTAATAGATGTGTAGTTTCATTATTAGTGTATAATCCTCCTATTAGAATTTAATGTGATTTAAAACAAACTTAATTTACAGTGAAAAGAACATTAAATTTTATTTCAACAATAATTAATTTGTACTATCTACATATAGTAAGTCTCTGAGAGAAATACACAAAGGCGTTAAAAATAGAAAAAAAAAAGAAAACAAATAACAGTGTAATAATATATTATTATAATTAAAATGTTTTAACAATGCTTTATTGGAAATAGTCAACATAACTTTTGAAACGTCTTTATTCTCTCAAGTTTATAAAAACGAATGCCTAAACTCTACCCTATGGTCTATGACCTATTTAATACACGCATCGTCTTTGTATATATTATGCGTACGTGCTTAATCGACATAATTCTAAATTATTATCCAGCCGCTAGCGTCTTCATAGCATGTGTACCAGCACCAGCCATGTCATTGGATTCTAACATTCGGCCTTCCTGCGATCTTGTCGTCTCGACAAGAGCCCCTGTCGTTGATTTGTGACGTCTTGCTGTAGGATTTTGGATCCTCCATTTTGTTTTCTTATCAAGTTTGAGCCGAAAATTTATTGAGTGACTTTAAAACACCTCAAAGTTTCAAGTTTGAGACAAATCGGTTCATAAATATGGTAGTCCATCATTTTGGATCCGCCATTTTAATTTTTTTAAGTTTGAGTCAAAAATTGTACTGAGTGACCCGAGGAGTGACCTTAATCATCACAAAGTTTCAACTTCGAGACAAATCGGATAGAAAAATCCACCATTTTGGATCCGCCGTTTTGTTTTTTTGTAATAAAAAAATTAATTGTATTGTCACCGGAGCACTATACACCTACCAAGTTTCAATTCTCTATCTCATCGGGAAGTAGTTAAAAAAGCTGTTACAAAATTTTAAACAAAGATATATAATCAAATATACGTCAAGCTAAATTAAACCGTATAAAAATCCGTATTACCCCCTCTATCCGGTTTCCGCGATATTTTTTATTTTGTGAACAAAGCAATAGACACGCCCTGTGTATTCTGTATTTTTCGATGTTCCTCACAGGGTATTTTCCGTATGGATAATATGCATAGGTATATATATCCTACTTTGACGGTAACTACATTTTCAAATTAGTAGAGTTTATTAGAGACAGTTAATGCCTAAAATTATATATAATTTTTGCTGAACAGAAAGAAGAAGGTGATAAATAAATAAATTAAACATAATTATATTATATTATATTTGCTATGTGACAATATGACATGTAATATAAATATGCTCTAAACCGTATACAGGGGTTTTGAAATTTTTGGGGATGACGCAACCGCATAGGGGTGAGAACTTTTCGACAATTTAAACTACAATTTAATTTCTGCCAAATTTCAAAACTACTATTTTTTTCGTTATTCAAATCTAATTTGTCTGGACTAATTTGCATTTGTTTGTTTTTATTGCGAATTACATAATAGGTATATTATTTTCAAAACGACGTTTTGAACATAATAGAAATGGTGTTCCTACCTACCAGTTAAGATAACAAAATACGTATCTAGCGTAAGTAGTAAGTAAGTATACCTATCTATAATAAGTTATTTTATTTTAATCTTGGAAAGGATAATGCTGATTACATCCGGCCACGGCCCTGGTGATTAGGCCCTGGTAGGCACCAGGGCATAATCACAGCATATTATACAAAATAATGTACCTTTATTATATGCTGTGATATAATGTGCAGTTGTATCAACGGTGCAGTCTTATCTATGGATGCAGTGCATTATGTATTATATCAATGATTTATGAAGGTATAGAATAAGTCTCTGGTATTATGTATGTGTGTATTACTGGTGTTTTGTGATTGTGTGCGTCATTTTAGTCATCTAGTATCAGCATATTTATTTAACTGACACTTATATAAACGATGATTCACATTACCCAATAGAGACCTAATTATCTAACATTTGCTATATAAATATATCAACGTATATATGTATTGAATATGAGGTAAACCTGTTGAGTTAACAAGAACATAACTGTCAGTGTGTTTTGTGCTTTGTCAATTTTGTGACAACAACTAACACCTAACACCATAGAAGCACTTGCTTAGCTCGTACGTCCTTAAACATGTGAGATGTGAGTGTTTTTAGTTTTGCGCATGATACAAGGACAATGGTATGTCAGGTAGCCGAACCAAAATTGTTCAATCGCGCGCATACACCTCACATGACGTATTTCTCGTCAACATGATTTTAGGCGCGATTTTTACACAGTTGAAAGTAAATACCCACCTACTGTTGTTTTCAAATTGAAATTGACAAGATTTTGTGTTTTGTGTAGGTATACATAAAGGTGGATACGTGTGAGTATTATTATCATGTGCTACAATGTTTTAAATAATGCCAACCTGTGCTGTCGCGAGGTGTTATAATTATAGTCACAACACTAAAGGAAGTACCCTCAAATAATTTCGATTCCCCAAGATTGAAGAGTTGTCAAAACAATGAGTGACTGTGCAAAATAGTTGATAAGGTAAATTTAAAGAATGGTATGTAGATAATAGTAGATATACTATATTTATGTGATACGTCGGTTGTGGTAATTTAAAATTCAGGTATAGTGTTTCAAATTTCAATTTTTTGTTCTTTGGTCGCACTTCTTTCGCTACAAAAAAGCAGTGCACTGATAAATCGATTTCTCGAAAACCATGTCATAGCGTGCTGATTAAAAAAAATGCATAGTTTTGTCTACATTTCATTCCATAGATTCGTATATAAATTCTTAATAATTAACATAGTTCTCCACAGGGTGAAGTTTTCCGTGCACAGATTTGCTAGAAGCGATTTTAACCTTATCGGAAGCACTGTAATGTCTTCTATACGTAGCCAAAATTTCATGCTTATATCCCGAGCCGTTGTTTTAATAGCGCAGTGTATGTTTTAAAAAACGTGTTTTTCAAATTATTTCGCGGGCAAGGAAAAAATTAATTTGCAAAATTCGTCCCTACTCAAAAAGTTGTAATTCACATGATGAATGGCCAAAACTATGCTCTAAATGATGTTGAATGTCCCATTTAGTTCTAGCTCAATAAAAAAAAACGACATCCTACACATCTGATTTTACTCCACTACAGGTAGGCAGGTGCCCTGTTACGAAGTAACTGGAAATGTCGCACCCCACCTGACGTCACATTACCTGCGCGCTGACATACCATTGTCTTTGCGCCTACTTTCACATTTATTTTTGTTTCGTATGAGATATTTTAAATTCTGATTAGATCATAGTAGCCCTGTCTACTGTGGATTATAATAGATTAAATTTATTACATTGGAAGAAACATGTATTTGGTGGAAAAACCATACAGGTTTTTCGTTCTTTGTTCATGATGAATTAACACAACAGTAACCCTTAAGATAGAATTAGTGGCAACAGCAAAACATATCAAATTTCAAGCTTTTAAAATGTATTGCAAGGGAGGCTATAACTAGTTAGTCAAACCACAGTTTATATGCTATAAACTGTGGTCAAACCTAATTTCTAGTAGGTATGCTGCTAATCATATACCTACAATGTTTTGTTGGTTGCCTAACGGATACCGGAACATAAACAATTTTTAGTGGCCACCTATCTGAAACTAGAACGGATTCTGTCACAAGCGTTTCCGTATTTGAGTTTACAAAATCAGATTTTATGTAATTGTAAATTTTTGCAAGATGCACGATCCTTTTTTTGTGTATTTACGATATCTGTTACCAAGACCGTAGGTATTGTTTACTGGGTTGCTAACCCTTAACACGACGGTAAGTCTATAAGGGAAAAATCTACAAAATAAGGAAAAATCGAAAAATGGCCCTGTGAATTTTGCTAAAATTTGAGGACCTACCTATATTGTAGATTTCGATCTGATCAGAACTGCCAAGGTCCCAACTCAATCCTATGACTAGTTTTTGAAATACTTTAAAATTAAAACTAATTATTTTTATAAAAAAATATTTATGGCAATTTAAAGATTCGTTTGCAAGTTTTTAAACGGTTTTATGTAGCTTGGCTTAATATATTTTATTCAAATCTTGCAACAGCTTTTTAAGCTACTTCCCGATGACGATGAGGCAGAGACTTGAAATTTGATAGGTGTTCCGGTGACAATACTAATTTAATATTTTTGTATTACAAAAAAATAAAAATGGCGGACTTTCCTATTTATAAACAGATTTGTCTCAAATTTGAAAATTTGCGGCGTTTAAGGCGCCTCAAACAATTTTTGACTCAAACTTGTAAATTTAATTAAACATTTTTTTATTTAGACACATTAAACATAAGTCGTACAATGCAAAATATCGTAAGTATATCCCTATTATAAACATGAAACCCGCCGAAATTTGAATTAGGACACGCCCACTGAACAATCACCGCAATGCCGGGTTGTGATGGTTGTGTCTTTTACTGTCGCCTCGCGATACGCACCTAGCGGAGAAATTAAAAAATAATATACATGGCCTGTTAGTTAAGTTGGGATTTATCATGTATTTTTCGCATGTTTGAGGCAACATTATTGGTTATTGTGAATATCAACTTTTTATGAGTAATAAACATTTATAATAACATAATTTATATACATTTTTCTATACATTTCTGAGGTTGTAGGTAAATATATCACTCTGGAACAATTGTAAAAAATTCATTATAGTAGATGAATGATAGGTATGCTCTAGGATCGCTTCCAGTGACATGTAAATATGTATCTTAGTATTTATAATATATTAAAAAATAAATAGTAACAAATAAAGATACATGGTTTTAGCTATTATTATATTCTTAATAAAGCTTGATTAATAAAATAAATACATAAAATATTAACTAACAACGAAGATGGCCTAAAAACATTTTTATATTTTATATCGCATTTTTAAAACTTATATATCACATTTTTACAATAATCGCATGATATGTTTACCCGCAACCTCAAAAATATATAGAAAAATGTGTATAAATTATGTTATCAGTCAAAAATTGTATTCACAATATGCAAATAATGTTTACCTATTCAAAGATGCGAAAAAACCTATATAAACACATAGGAAGCTGACAGGCTATTAGGTATATTATTTTGATAATTTACGGCACGCATCTTATTTTCTATTTTTCTACATAGCAGTGGATAGACAAAGTACCGCATTCGTTTGAACCGACTAATGCCGACACGGCGGCCATATTTACTCCGTAATACTGCATACTACATAATTCTCTAATTTTCTACAAAGCAGTGGATAGAGTACCGCATAATTGCGGCCGTCCGCCATTTTTACTCTTTCTCATACTTGCGACAAAGCTTAAACGTATTAAACGTACTTAACTCTACAGTATTTACAATTTGAAAATCTTTTTCTCAAATACTATTTATCTTTTCAAAATATTATTTATCTGAGCGTATTTCCCTAAGTTATTATGGCGTTAATGTTAATTATGGAATAAATGTGGTGACGTGTCGGCATATGTCGGCGCAAACGAATGCGGTACTCTGGTATCTGTTTATAGTGTCCACTGCTCTGAATTTTTATTGGCAATAAAATACTGGTCCACGATAATAGAAATCAACTCTCTCCGTCTTTCGCAGTTAAAACAAAGCCGCTGTCTTCGTCTTGGCCATTGAAACGCCAGTCTCTTTATTGTGAACTCGTGACACGTAAAAACTTAATCCAATTAACCAATAAATAATCACTTTCAAACAAGGCAGATACATAATACAAGTTGTAAAGTAAAATGAAAACTACTGAGTGATTACACTACTACACTACTGAGAGATTTGACAGAAATGTTACTATTGATTTCCCTAGTATTGTAAAATAAGTTGGTCATAA
Source organism: Tetropium fuscum (assembly GCA_964058915.1). Taxonomy (NCBI): domain Eukaryota; kingdom Metazoa; phylum Arthropoda; class Insecta; order Coleoptera; family Cerambycidae; genus Tetropium; species Tetropium fuscum. Next base: position 81,525 of record CAXKVY010001819.1, on the reverse strand, counting down.
AGCATGGTCACGTAGTTTACAAATTTGATCTGAGTTTACAAACATTAATGAAGGCCCGGCATCAGTTTCATAGAAAAAGAGGGGAATCAGTTTGTTGTAGCACCATGGACTAGATATATTAAATGTAGAATGTAGCACTACCAAATTGAAAGAAAATGGCTATAAATCTGACCTAAACAGGTTTCTCGTAATAGTCGATTGTATAGTCGAGTATAGGTATAGCATTTAAAATAAAAGATTCTATGTCGATGATCTATTTCCATGCTGTAAACGAGCTTCCCTAAATAATATGACCACGCGTATCCATGGCGACCATCAGAGGGAGGGAGGCGTATGAGTATTAAATTTTCAAATGTGGACGATGTATTTTAATTACAGCTGGAACAAAGCGGTATATTAATAGCATATTATGGATACTATTATATTAGGTACTATTACATTGCATTACTATTGCATTAGAAATGCGAGGATGTTCAAAAGGAACCTCGACGGTTGCCAGTTACGTATTACGCCTGTGGGTAAAAACCTAATTGGAATGTATGTACACCCCTGCCTGCTATTTTTATGGAAATATACAAAGTTTTTTTAAATTTCCTTTACATTTTTTAGTTAAGTAACTTTTATTTTTAGTTATTAATTTTTATTTTTATTTTAAATTTTATTTATTAATATATTTTCCCAACGACCGTGTTTTTTTGACACCTGTTTGATTAATTAATACAAAATTGTTCATTAATGAACCCCTTAATGCATGATGTTTCTATTAATTAAAAGATTTTTGTGCAACAATAATAAGTATATAAAAAATTAAATAACAGAAACTGCAAATGTTAGGTACCAATAAGTTACTGTCAAAAAAGAACAAAGAACAGAGAACATAATAAATACAAGAACAAATAAATATAAGTATCATACTAGGTACCTACCTATCCGAATTTCAAGACAATAATCGATATGACCTCTCGCGGCCAAATGCGAAACTAATCTCGAGTATATCATTATAAAATTGTCGATGACTGATTGCCATTTTTTTTGACAATTTCAACACTAAAATTGGAAACGATAATAGAGACTAAAATATAGGTAGGTACCTATATACATACTTTAAAGTTCCCAACCAACTTGAACCAAAGAGTAGAATATTAATTAGAAAAGCTTTTTTTACATTAATATTATAGCTTGGTTTTAGAACTGCGCTTAACTCCCAAATTTACTGAATGAATCATTATCTAATTAAGTATACGCTATATAGCTTGGCCACCTAAGACTTGCAAAAACCTAAACCAACCACAGTTGTTGTAGACGGTGCAAAATGGAAAACAAAAACATATGGGAGTACCTCAAGGCTCAATTTTGAGGCCTGCTAAACACGACCGCAGTCTACCTTCCACTGCGGTTATCGCGACACCATTTGTATATTTCTATAGTTCATTGGATTAAAGGGTTATAAATAGAAATGGCGAAAGGATTCTCGGTTTTATTAAAAATATAGTTTACGCATTTTTTCAACTAACTCGCATATTAATAAACTATTAATAATCTCTAATTAACTTAAAATATAAATATCAGTTATTAACGCATTAGTATTTTTATATGCACACAAGTTGGCTAATAAGTCTCGCAAGTCCTTTTCGCCATTTAAACTCTGCGTTAGGTATGTCAAATTATATATGACGGGAACGTGTTTTGGATGAATTTTATATTTTCGGTCAACAAATGCCTACCCCGAACCCCGACGATTTATGTGCTAATATATATAGCAATAAGGGCATAACTGTCGTCCTTTGGTGTTTGGTCGAGTCCCCTACGTGGAAAGTGAAGGGGACTCTAAAATCCTCAAAGTCTTGAATGACGCCTTATCAGGCATGCAATTTCGCTGAAGAAACGTGAGCGGAAACTTTTACACGGTCTTAATATAGCCCTTATATAAATTGACGTCATTCCTCTTTATGTAACCATTACGTATTTTATTAAGTGTCAAATCTTACAATATTTATCCCATTATATTTACTAATTTCAGATATTTCCTTTATTATCTCTGGATAAATAGACGTTTTCCCATGTTATTGCATTTTCAATGTTTTTCTGAAATCTAGGTGTGCCGAAACGAGAAACTAACACATACAAAGTGACAACAGGGCTACTTACTTAACATGAAAACTGACATGATAAAATCGATTTAGAATCATCAATTAGGAAAAACAGTAGGTAATATTAGATAAATAAAATTTCAGTAAAAATAAATTGGTGTTAAAATCATAAACGGTTATATTTGAGAAGATACGAAAATAATTTTAAAGGGATGAAATTTGACTAAAAGGACTATGAAAATAATTTTTTTCTTGGTACCCTATTTTCCTTATTTAAAGCCCTCAGCGTATTTAAACCCAACTTTTAAAAACGTGCGTTTTGAAGTTACCATGGCAATCAACAATCCAAGAAACGAAGGCTAAATGTCAACTTTTTAATTATTGATTTGACAGCAGTAGGCACATGGTAACGTCAAATAAAATATTATTAACAAATTTTTGAAGAAGTTTTATTAAAATATTTAACAATCTTAATTTTTTTAAATAAATATGAAAAGTGCATTTCGTATCAGTTCAGTCAACAAATGGCCCAAAAAGGGGTGTAGAGTGCGTGAGCAGGAACCTAAGCGATTCCTTCATAAACTCTTTCAGGGTGCTTAGGGAGTGAACATCTTATATGTCGAAAACGATGCGTCACCTCGTAGGGAAAAAATTACGAAATGAAAGCTCTTGACATTCTCACAACCTTCGTTCTACACACTTTTTCGAATTGCAATTTTCTTCTTGGCTACCGTTCGATAGTGCCTACGTTTTGGAATATATTCCATCGTTCACTCATATATTGTATCACAAGCACCGAAAAATAGCGCTACATAATGGCGAATATCTCAACCAACGCACTACTCAATCGCGAATAACAGCTGGTATTTATTTCAATCTGACCAGCGCTAAAATACTGACCTGAAAATGCCCAACTGTAGAATAGTTAGGCATTTTCAGGTAGAACTGTAGAATAGTTTCAACGGGTGTGCCTCAGGGAAGTATCCTGAAAATGTATTTCCGGGGAACACACAAATCTGACTCCAAATACGGTCATCGTAAAGTATCATTTTACGACGTTCGACATTCTGCAGCCCAACGAAATTCGCCGCTTTAAGCCGACCGGGAGTCACGTTTCGTTGTTCCCTTAGTCGTAGTGATGGTTTTCTTTCGTCGCGAGATCGAGCTGTGGCGCAGAAACCGAATAGTATAGATAGTATTGTATTATAGTGTGTAAACATACTTTTTTTATAAGTTTACTGGTTTTCAAAATCGTTTTCGGACTAGGACTAGATAGTATAGTGACAGTACAGAATAGTTTTAATCTTATTGTGCAGATTGTTGTGCTTACTTCTCGTTTTACTGTGTTTAATAATTATTTGTACTTTTACGAATACATAAATTACAGATACAGAATAATACAAATGAAAATCCAGGTATTTATGTGGGTTTAATTAAGTTTGCTGCGGAGTTAGATTCTGTTTTTTTTTATTTATTTTTTATGAAAATAAAAACCCTCTGAAAATACTCATGAGCCGCCACTGATTTTAGTAGTACGTATACCTATGTATCTTCACTGACGTTTTCTATATATTGTAACGTGTCAAAGGAATTTAATCCATTATTATGATTATTATTATTATTATGCACCATGTTATTGGATTAATGAATTTTTGCCGAGGTAAAATTAGCTGAGACTGAACATCTTACTATAGATAGTTTCAGAGATGTACGGCGTCGAAGTACTCAAAAGCAGATTATCGGGCTTATATATTTCGGCATTATATATTTCGGGATTATATAATCGGGATGATATAAGGCTTTTCCCTTCACACCCTTTCATTTCAACTGAAACTACATTTGATTTGACTAGTTCAATTTTAAATTAAAAAAATGTACAATTGCGTCTAAGGAGTGGACTATTTTTCTAGTAATACATATATATTATGTCTTTGAATTTCCAATTTATTCCACGTGAAATACAAATCTGCTCAAATCCTGATGATCGCCAAGGTATAGCTACTTTTTAGCAGGTGGCACAGGCACCCCAAAATCCCATTCCCATTACGAATTTAACGCGATCCCCGCCGACCGCTATCGCGCAATCGTACGCAAATTCCCGCTGCTTTTCCAAAGCACGCTAGGCTCGGGAAACTTTAATCAATACCACTTTGTCCCGAGCTTGACGTCCGAGCTTTTCCTGTATCGCGCCGCGTCCGCTAGCGCAAGCGCTCCCCCTCGTATTATTATTGCAACAAGGATCACAATAGCGCGACTAGAGACACGCGTTTGCAGAAGTGATACGTTTTTGTGATAGTGGGTAAACAAATGAACATAGGAATTTGACTAGCATCGAGGAGACCGGTTTTGTCTGCCGAGGATATGTGGGTGTAACGTTGCCGGAAACGGATTGTATTAGTAGGTATATGTGCAGTTTATATACAGTCGAAAGTGACCTGTGGTTGCCTATTTTGCATTAACATAACGCTTTGAACAATGTAATGCGGCAGCGACAGAAAAATTTTATTGGAATATTAATTATATTTTGAGATGTTATGTTTGTTGACATTTTTAAACGAAAAAAGCAGAAAACATTATTCCTATAATTTTTAACGTTTTTATTTTATTTCATACCAAATAGATAAATCACCTTATTGTTGTTATGTGCTAGTGATACTTTACTGTTGTTTTTTTGAAATATTATAATTGGGAAAATTCAAGTTTTCAATGATTTGAGTGGGAAGTTATTCATGAGAGAGAGTTTGTTTTGTTGTCCAATCTCAAGTTTTACACAGACCTTTTTGGCGTTTAAAATTTTTGTCAAAGTATGTATTTAAAATAATCCTCATTTTATCTGAAGTATGCACATACATCTGTTTTAATATGCATACCTTTATAACCTATAGGTACTTTAGCAGTACTAAATAACGTTCAGCATAAAATATTCGTAACCTAAATTTCCGTTTTAAATCAAATGTTTGGCTAGTTATACTCGCTTTGTATGCATAGCCAAAAGATTAATTATCCCTAAGTAAAGATTTTTCTATCTGCATTTATTCTATAGCTGATTATGTCCACAGGTTTCTTTGGTTTCAGCAGAACGTAGCGTTCAGTGAGCCAGCCTTACGTGACTGATAATTCACTAATACCTGATAAGTCACTCACGTAATCGCTACTTCTGATGTCCCTAACCTTTAGTTCTTTTGCTCAGTTGTCAGTGTTGTCATTGATTTATATATATATATATATATATATATATATATATATATATATATATATATATATATATATATATATATATATATATATATATATATATATATATATATATATATATATATATATATATATATATATATATATATATATATATATATATATATATATATATATATATATATATATATATGTATATATATATGTATATATATATATATATATATATATATATATATATATATATATATATATATATATATATATATATATATATATATATATATATATATATATATATATATATATATATATATATATATATATATATATATATATATAACCTCCAAAAATTACTACGGATATCAAATACTAAAAATACTAAAAATACTAATAAATGTACTAAAAATGCTCAAAAAATAAGATTAAAAAACATTAGGAAACATGACTATAAAATGTTTCTCCCTGATAAATACTAACATTAACGATATGACGGACGGCAAATTAATTGGAAACGATAGCAAATAATAATTCAATAATTTCTATTCTCTAATTTATAAAAGAAATTTCAACAACTTTCAATTTTACTATTATTAGAGTGTATTTGTTTTTTTATAGCATAGTAGTTGTAAATTTTGAAAAACAATTTTATATCTTATCCTATTTGAAACAAGTACATTTTTATCCGGCACTAATGGAAAAGCTGATTTTTAAATTTATAAATTCTAAACGTTAAACAATAATTTTTATAAATTTAATGCCAATACTCAGTAAGAAACCCATTTGCTTCAATTACCCTCAAACATCTTCTGGAAATAGACTCTACTAAACGCTTACATGTATCTACTGGAATATCGGTCCTTGCTCGCTTCATGTCGTAAAACAATTCATCAAAATTTTTTAAAAAATTCGAGCTTAGCTTCTTTTTTATTACCGTCCACATATTTTCAATAGGGTGAAGGTCTAGACTACAAGGAGGCTATGCCAATACATCCAGTTTGTTGTCTTGAAGCTAGGTACTTCCCTTTTAGCAGAATGCTTTGGATGGTTATCCTGCTGGTTTTTTCAAAGTGCCGATAAGTTCTCTTCTGCGTAACGTTGCATAACATTTTCCAATATGTTAATTTTTCATATTGATTAATGGTACCATTTATCCTATAAAGTGGTCCAACACTATTCCAAGAAAAGCAGCCCTATACCTATGATGGAACCACCTACAAATTTTACGTTTTTTTTTTGTATAACGAGGATGATTTGAATCCTTATTTGGAACTCCTAATTTTGGAACTCCTTTATTTGGTGGAATTATAATACATGCTTCCATTATTAGACAGCCCAAGCAAGATGGCAAACTTGAAAATTCCAAACGACTTCTTCGATTAAATTCTGAAACATGTGGCTTTTTTCTTGGAACCCTGCCAAAAAGTTGTGCTTCATTTAAACGGTTGTGAATACTTCGAACACTGAATTCTCTCGGCTTTTCTAGAAAACATCTTTCCAAATGTCAACTGCTGACTTCTCTGAAAATGTCTCGTAAAAATTAAAATGTTGGGTAGCATTAAATACTGCCTTTTTCGAACGATTCACCATCTCGGCAATGATCTGATATTAATATCCTTGCATGTGTAAGTTCATTATAATTTGTCTCTCATTTTCGTTACAACTTTATAGAGAGCCCATAATGAATGTCATACAATTCACATGAATAAGAGTATAACACTGAATAATATTTATTAATTGTTTATTTGTCACCTTATTTGACAGTTTTGCTAAACACAAAAACACTTGCTTGATTCCTACTATATTAAATTTAGCCTTCTATTTAGCGTTTCCAATTAGTTTGCCGCATAAAAATGTAGTTATTTCACTTAAGATAAGATATAAATTTGTTTTTCAAAATGTAAAACTATTATGTTATAAAAACAATAAACAAATACACTCTAATAATGCTAATGATAGTAACATTGAAAGAGTTTTTGACATTTCTTCTATAAATTAAGGAATAAAAATAATTAAATTAAAGTAAGCGTAAGCTATCAATTGTCTCTTTAATTCTTGATCTAGCCATCTCACTATTCTCGTCTCACTCTTGTCAAGTTGGTTCTTGAGTTTTCATGAGTTCCGTCAAATTGAAGCTTTCTCTTCTGTATCCTTTTTTTTATCTGTATTATTTTCCATAATTTTCGATAGTCGTTTGCCCCTTTCGTCATATAAGTCAATTATGAACATATGTTGGCTTTTTGTTCGTCGCCGGCGCTCCAAGACTTCGGTGCCTTATATTGCCTTATGGATAATCCGGCCCTGGGAACATACCATTTTCAAACTAAAACACACTACATTAATAATAACCTGTAACTTCCCGATAGAAAGCGTCTAGTGAGAACAACCCCCTAGGGAAATATACTTAGCATCCCCTAGACATTAAATAATAGCAGGTTTCCTGGCTCAACGCATTATACGATGACGTGCCACTCCGCAGGTAGGTAAATAAGGTACAGATTGGTGGAAGTCCCTTCAACCTCAGCTCCTTTGGGAACCGGAGATAATGGTATAGGACGTACCTTTTTCAAGGGAAATGATTGTTTTAGTTCGTCTGGAATCTGGGGCATTTTGAGCGTACTCAGTTAGGCAGACCCCTCGTGATGATGTAGGGTAGATAAACTTTTAGGATTTGCTTGGATCTAATAGAGATATAGAAAGATGAGCTTAGTAGAGCATTCGTTTGTCGCAAACATTATTCTGTTCTCATTTCTTAACCGTTGACTTATTGATTTAAAAAGTTTGTTGGGGGCAGTCCAGTCTAATGCTATCTTCCTTGTTACTACAAAGTCGTCGAAATCGTCCACGGTAAATGTTTTAAGGAATCATTGTTTGAAATTCCTATTTATTATGAATATGCACATAATATACCCGTAAAAACGTGCAAAAAATTTAACTATAGATTCCCTGAACAAAATACACAATAGATGAATTTAAATATTAAAAAAATTGAAACATAATGCAACGATTGTTGTTTTTAGATATTAAAGCATTTGTTCAAAATGACGATCTCCTACTTGCATACCCGCTTGCAATCGTTTCCTAAAATTGCCATACAAGCTATTTAAAACATGTGGAGAGTTTCGAATTTCATTGGCAGCATTAAAAATTATCATTTTTTAAAACTTCGACATTAGGGACAGGTGCCGAGTAAACAATATTTTTCAAGTGGCCCCCAAAAGTAAAAGTCTAATGGATTCATATCTGGAGACCCAGAGGGCTATTTAATTGTGGCTTCTCGTCCCCTTCCAATGTATCGATTTCTAAACGTTAAGTGTAGCCACCATCCTGCATAAAGGTTTGCGCCCCCTCTCCAATTTTTAATATTTTCTTAGGTAAATTATACATATTTAATATTAATATTATCATAGAAATTAAAATAACTGAGAAAAGCATCTGCTTAATATCCCAGGCAATGGGTCGTTTTAATTTCATCATAACAAGATGAAATTTAACGTAAAAACTACTGGTCTGACCAAAAAATACAAAGGATATATTTTATGTAGAATTTTATTCTCTTTAATTTATTATTTAACTTTTTTTTCGTAGGACTAATAGAAAAGGATATATTTACCAAAAACTGCTTTTGGCAGCCATATTTCAAATATGGTAGCTGAGTAGCCTTCCCCCAAGGTCGCAAACTCAGGGTTAGATCAGGACAACCACAATAATGACCGTCTTTTTTCTAAACACCGTCTTTCTCTTAACCTCAACGTATGTAGATATGTAAGGTAGATATATTTCACGTAATGTAGATATGTTGCCAGGACCTCTTCTCTCTTCTTTGATTTAGGCCTCCTGATTGCTCGTTCGATATTTCTGGATGCGTAGCCGTTGCATCTGAGAGCTGTCCGTAAATGATCCATTTCTTCATCATCTAAATGTTCTGGTTCATATATGGCTCGAGCTCTATGAATTAATGTGTAAAAACAAGGAGTCATTTGTTTTTGCGCTGGGTGGTGGTGCGATTCATCATTCAGGTATCTATCCGTATGAGTCGGTTTCTATAGACTTGGTGTCCAAGTGTTCCGTTAAGTTTCCTTTTTACCAGGACATCTAAGAAAGACAGGACTCCATTTTCTTCCAACTCCATTGTAAACTGATGTATTTCATTGATATCCAGATGTATTTCATTTATATGGTCTAAGAATCCCCTTGTTGTGTCGCGTCCGTGTGACCAGATGACAAAGGTGTCATCTACATATCAGAACCAACACCTGGGCTTCAACACTGCGGACTCTAGGGCTTGATTTGTTGTAAGGAAGTTGTTTTTTATTTATTTTAAATTATTATCTTAAATCCTTAAACCCGTTATGTATCTAATCTCGAGAATATCCAAGAAATCACATTCGGTAGTATCAAGCATCAGATATTCAAAACAAATACAAATTACACTGTTATACACCAAATTACACATTTGTCGCGAAACCGGCTAAACGGATTCTGACAATACAAGCCCAAAGAGACAATACAATAAAGACAAAACAAGGCCCAAAGCAAATCACGCCATTTTAGCCACCTCGCGTGGAGGGGTAACCACAGCGCATTATATGCATGTCTGACGCGATTAAAATGATTAACAACTATTTATTTAGGTTAATAGTACACTTATAATGGTAGGTGAGGTGCGGCCTTAGTTGCTTCATAAGACGAGCCGCCGCTGATGCTTTGGCGACGAGTGCATAGTTATTTTTGTTACGTTTGAGAGGCGTATGCTTCATATAAATTATGCGGAATAATGCGGGCCAATGTGGCCCTTGATATGAATAGGAACTACTATAATGGTTAACTTACTTCTCGTTTTTGCTCCAGATAGTCAACAGCGGGAGAGGAGGATAATAGGCCATATGAAATGTGGACGGCCGTGGCGCCGGATGACGTCAAAGGTGCGGCGCCGTCGGCGAGGGCAAAGCACAGTGCCACTCTCGTAGGGGAGCACGTCTACCTCCTGGGTGGCCGAAATGGGAATCTTCCCACAAGGGATTTTTGGAAGTATAATTTGGGTAAGTAAAAGTGTTTAAACTCTTATTATGAAGTATGGCAAGAAGGTAAAGATGAAGAAGGCGGACGGAACAACGTATGTATTTTCTTTAGAGAAAAATCACGACTCTACTTGGGATATTTTTCTATACTTACATAGCATTGTTATTACATTATTGTATTCATATAAACTCTAAATTTTTTCTTTGATAGTAGGTACACCTAATTTCTCTTTCGATTTCAGTAACTTAGAGTAACTTAAACATTTTCATACGATAACAAAAATGTATGCTATGATATGAAAATGTATAAGTAATACTTTATATATTACAATTATTATTACCGCTAAATGGTAGTTCCTATTTTCTATATAAGTTTTATAAAATTAATTTAAATTTAGGTCTAAATTATTATTTAAAATAGTACAGATCTTGATCAAGCAGGTATAACCAGTATACCACAATTATTATTGTTCTAAAAAAAATATTTAACATAAAACTGTAATGCAATTATTATGCAAAATATTTTTTCTAATTTTGACATGTAAAGTTACACTTTTCAAAACTCTTTGACGTTAGGAAACGTCTTACTTTTCACAACCAGTTACGAAAAGTAAAATATTACGCAACTGGTTTTGTAAAGTTGATTCCATAGTAGGTTATTTAGACCTGAGAAGCTATGAAAGTGGCGAGCAGTCACACCGTCACAACCTACTGGATTGTTTTTTTGTTTTGTAAAATTCAGAATTTTCTTCTCATAAAATATAAAATTGTTGAAAATTAGAAAAAATCTTATCCTTTTACGGGACTCGCTGGCGCTCGTACCGCAGAAATCTGCTCGTTACACAAAATACTTCCCAACTGGTTACATAAATAGCTATTATTTACAATTTAAAATAATTAAATATAAATTTTCAAATAACAAAATATAGGACAGCATGCGTACATTCGTCGTAAGGTTTTTCTTCCGTCAGGAATAAGATATGTCTGAGAAATGGCATTGGCAAATACGTTTCTTTTGATAAACATCAAGCAGGTCCATATTGCAATTTTCAATACTTACATGGACAAAAGTATAGACATGAGACTTCCCGCAATATTTTTTAAAAAAAATTGTTTATTTCGAGCTGAATAAAAAATGAAACTTTCTGAAACTTTCTGAAAGCTGAAACATTCCTACAGTATTTCCGAAAAACCTTTATAGATTTGCACTAATGTACGATAAACGCATTTATTTATAGGAAATGTTTATGTAATTACTTTTAATGTCTTTAAAAGTTAAATATTTCTCAGATTCATTGATCCATATCTCAAAAAGACTTTCGATTGTTATAGCATAGGTTTCTAAAAAGAATAATAAAAAAAATACAGACACGTTCGGACAGTTATTTTTTATTCTATATCTATTAGAGGAATGTATACTTAATATTTTGTAAAAATAGCAATACAAAAATATGCACAAATCAAATTGTAGGCCTATATAAAATTAAATTTCATAAGAGCTTTAACGTTATAAAAGCTTTATTTGAATTATTTATACATCGACATTAGACAATTTGACATTTGTTATTTATTGAAATAGTATAATATATACTTTCAACAAGACTATCCATCGCATTTAATATTAGTGCGCACACAAACAATACATTAGAATTTACTTGTTGGAACAACTATATTAGTCTAACATGAATAGCGATCCGGTGCCCGTTTTCATGGGGTTTTAAAACTTTTACTCTAAAGTAATTACGGGTATAGCAAAAAGAGTATAAAATCTATGGATTTGTATAATTTATTCAATTGTCATTAAAATGGCAATAAAATAAGAGTTCTAAGAACAGTAATTTTTGAATTATGTTCTCCTAGAATCGACAAATTTACCACTGTGTCTGTGATTACGCAACGCCTAACATTCATTAGTTTTAGTATAACAACATGTGGAACTGATAATAATTACATTAAATTTTTAGTTAGTGCCAAAATAAAAGTTTGAGAGTTCTTTAATCATCTCTAAGGAACTTGAGATATATATATATATATATATATATATATATATATATATATATATATATATATATATATATATATATATATATATATATATATATATATATATATATATATATATATATATATATATATATATATATTCTGGGGCTTTGAGTACATGATATCGATCGTTAAATGATATTATTAGACTTAACGATGTTTACTTTATTCATAATTCAGTATTTGTGTTATTGATTATTATAGAGGAGACTAACTCAATCATTCTTATGCAAAACATTGCAATTATATGCTGTTACTATGCTGTTAAATTTGTTTAAAATTAAAACATATTTTACCACATTAGTATCTAAATAGGGGATCTTTTAAGAAAACTAAATAAATATAACATAAATATTTTATTAGCACCACGTTAGAAGATGTCGTTATAAACCTACACATATCTCGTTTACTTTTATTTATTATTTTACTACAAATAATTTACCACCTGATAATTTATTTATGACTAAATATAACTAACGACATGTTACGACAGGATTTTACACAAAATCTGGATTTTATATTTACTTGGATTCGAAACAGGTAGAACAAGACAATTTCACCATTGAGGGTAACGATTCGTTGGTATATGGGAGTTCAGAAAAAAGTCCTTTGTTGAAGCATCGTTTATCACGATCACGGGAGCTTTTTACAAAAGTGTCGTACATCATGGCAGTAGCTTCTTTCGTGTGAGGCCAACAAGTATATCTAAGTGATGAATTGCATGCTATTAAGTTCCTACGTAGGAGGCAGATATCACTGTGAATCAGTGGTAGCTCGTAGGCTTAATGATAGGTGAAGCATACGGATATTAAACGGAAAAGCTATGTAAACATTTTCCCCCTAGAGCGTCTTCAATTCTACAAAGATTAAGGTTTTTTTCTTAATTCTGCGGAAATTTATGCACAACGTATATGTTCCCAAGCAGCTCCGTGCTTACGATAGCCTCCCGTGACACTCCCAAAATTACTGTTAAAACCTCATTAGTAAATTAAACACGGCATACAGAAAAGTTTTTATTTAAAAGTAAACACTTCCACACAACCATTATTTATACTCTGAATACCACTCATTCCGAAGCTTCTGATGAACACTTTGTCTTTTCACTTATTTTTCGCACCACAGGTCCTCTCACAATATAAATCGGTATTATTTGGGCATATATATTTATACAGGATGATATAGAAATTCCGTTACACAACCAATTTAGAAGTAAGTTGAGTTCAGATTTAAACCGTTATTTACATCAAAACTATCAATGTCGTTATTAACATTGGCTCCTTCGCCAAATTCTCGACAAATGGACACAACACCAATGTACATCAGATATAAGTCGGGAAAAGGGCGAAGGTTTTCTTTTCTATGTTTATAGGTCACCTTATTCAAATTTTCAATCAAGACCGAGGCTTTTCGTGAAATATTTAATTATTAAATGAATAATAATGACCAATAAATAGATAAATAAATAAGCTTCGTTTAACTACGGTCAACACTATTCCTTAAAATAAATTAAAATATTTAAAAAAATATCCCTTAAAATAACGGATCTTAATTAATGTTCTTATTCTTAGATACAGTATAAAAGTGAGTTGCCATTTAGATAATTAGTTGACGAAATTATTCTAATGATTTTAAAGGATTAGTAAAAACTACATATTTCCTATATTTATAGGAAAGATTTAAAATCACTGACAAGCAAAAAAAACGGGTCTTAGAATTTTTCAGAAGTCTTACATTAGTTTGACTGATGTTCGTTAAATTACCTTAATGAACAATTGAAAAACTCGGCCTTACTAATTCTATTACATGTCCTTAAATAAAAAATGGTAATAACATTCGGATTGGTGATTTTTTGACAGATGATCAAGATACAATTTATGACGCTCTTCCCTCGTTGTGGTATTTTCCCGGGCGCCAGCCTGTGATTTATCGTGTACAGCCACCACTTTTCCCTTTAGGCGACATCGTAGGGGCCATAGATAGCTACAATGGAGATCGGATATGTCCAGAGTTCACGCGATTTACAGGGAAAAGAATATTTATTATCTTCTACAAAGATACGACTTCTATAGGTTCAATATTTATTTCATCTATTTTTTTTGTACATCTATCTACATCTATCTCTATACATCCTAACCTAAGTATGTTTACTCTTTGTTATGGTTAGTTGTGATACTAGCAGTTTATAGGTTCTAATAAGCGGAAATCGTAAACAAGATAATTTAAAATATTTCGTATAACTAGTATAACTGAATGGTGCGAAATTTTTACTTCGTCACAAATCAGTAAAAGTGAAGCAGATTTAGGAGTGGAGAATTATTAATTTCAGTTTGCTCACAAACAATAAATCTGAGATTTTGTGTTTATTAATATCTAAACATTATATCAATGTCAACTTTAATAGACTATCTTGGATAACAACTTACCTGGACCAATTTTATTGGGAAATACTTATAGTGTGTTTTATTAAATCGCAGCAATATATTAACGCGTAGGTGGGGTTGGCCGATAACATAAATCCTTACCTTGTTAAGGAACAAGCAACCCCTCGTTTGTGATGTATTAGATTACCAAGTGCGTCGGTCAAGTGTAGAAGCGTGACTTGTAACTCTAGTCTATGCAATGGATGACTGGCTGCTAGTGAAGACAGGGAAATATTTGCAAACACTTTGCTGAAGTAATTTATAATGTTGGGGGGATGGAAGGAAAATTTTATAGTAACTAGGAGAATCGACGGAACATAACTAGGTATCTATTATGAGTTATATTTATGAGAGGATCTAAAACTAAATAAAGATATTTACGAGTAAATACTTAATTATTTAATACACTCAATTACTCAAATACTACTTAATTATTCAAATACACTTTAAAATTTTGGGGAAATATCAGATTTGAAGTTTTTTCCTTAGATCGATTTGAATGATTCTTCAGGCAAGGCGTACATAAATTATTTATTTGTTTCTCTTTACAGATTAAAACCAAACATTGACACATATCATGTACTGTTCGACTAAGTTTAAATTACCCTGTGGAGTAATTAGGGAGCATAGAAATTTTAAAAATCGGTTTATCAGCAAGCTTAATTCTGAGCATTTGGTTTTTTGATTCACATCAATAGGTTTAATTTTGGAGCAGATATGTAAACAAGGAAGAAATCCTTTTAAAACATATAATCATATTTCATATCCACTCATAAAAATATAGAAAAAAATCTAAAGAATTCAAAAGTGTTCATTTTCCATGCCAATCCGTGAATTTTTTTGCTTGGAATAAATAATTTAAAGAAATATTTATATTGATGTTATATTTGTTTTCATTTTAAACTGCTTTTATTGTGAAATTCCTTTCTTTCTAGAAATAAAAACAAAACCCTTAAACAAATTTTAGCAGTTCTTTTGATAGCAAATGTTTATTTCAAACAAATCATTTTTCATTCGTATAATTCCTTGATATCATCAAACAAGTCATTATATAAAAAAATCAACTATGATTCAACCAACATTAACATTACATTAAACAAGACAAAACGTCACATTAAGCAAGGCAAGGCATTAATCAAGGCAAGGCATGTCACTTGTTCACATTAAGCAAGGCATGTTTGAAGCAAATGAACATTCAGCAAGACATGTTTGAAGCAAAAGTAAAACTGAAACATTTAAAAAAATAATAGTTTCTTGAGAAGTGGAGTTTCTAGAGTTTCTTAACTTCCTTGAGATCAGAGACCTAATAAAAACCTAACAAATATGCGAGCACATTGCTGACCAATCAGGTGACGTATAATTACAGTTAGGTAGTACCACAAAGGTCCAACTTTGGACCAATGACTATTTCTGTTATTTATAAACGCTATTTATGAAAATATTTAATTTGCCGATTATCTGAAAATTGTTTATATTGTGAAGTCTTAGGAATTGATTCAGCTTCAAAATTAGTGTGATATGACTAATATTAATTCAGTTGAACATTAATAAATGTCAAAGTTTGTTATTCATTTCAAAAAACATTTAATTGACATACTAATCAAAATCTAAGGCTTTGTCATTAAGCCATGATAGATCTGGAAGACAAATTGTTGCTGGATGTTAAGTTGTCTTTCGATGTGAATTATTATGACGTGATATCGGTACTATCATCGTGATTAATTCAAATACCTAATCGCTTGAGTACCAATAAATTTATAATTTCCACTAGCTTAGAATAAGAGCGTATAATTATCATTTAAATGAAACTATATTCAATAATACTGATTGACAGATAACATCTCATAAAACACGCAATCGTCATGCCTTATTAAAAGTTCCTCTTTCGTGTGTTTACAAAAACTGTACTATAAAATTTTACTTGGGTTCTCCCTTTACGATCCTGCCAAATCCTTGTTGCGTTACCCTAACTCTTAAATAAATTATTCTACCGATCGTTTATTTAACAGCTCTACATTTTGACGCTCCGAACATGTATACAAAATTACAAGAAATCCCAAGCTGACTTTCGCCCATACATCATTGAGCGCTTGTACATATGCTTGCAGTCCATTCCCCTAAACTTGGGGATGTAGGAACGCGTGATGGTATTCATTAAAATGTGTCCGTACGGGGTTGTTTTCGGCTTGTAGCTCCATTATAGTTCAAGTTCCAAGTTTACGTTTTTTTATTGAGCAGCAAATATTTCAGTATATACATATATATATATATATATATATATATATATATATATATATATATATATATATATATATATATATATATATATATATATATATATATATATATTCCATTAATTACTTAGATTACTGGTGCAAGGCATCTCTTCTTCAGATCCATACAATGTAATTAGGCTCTCAAAATTATTTATCTAATTAGTACACATACAGACAATATATACAGACTTATACATTTGATTTTACAAATACTACATAAATTTACGTTACAAAACGTTACGTTTTTTTCATGAAATTGTATATACATGTCTATAAGGTAACACATTTATACACATGTATATTATTTATATATTTATATATATATATATATATATATATATATATATATATATATATATATATATATATATATATATATATATATATATATTGTGAAAAGTAATCTTGGGTTTGTAGCATTTCATTACATAGAAATAAGCAAATAGACGAATAAGAAGGAAAATACACCTACCAGCGCTATATCTGGACACACATACGGAAATGAACCACTATACACACGAAAACGAACCACTTAGAAGTTGTACAAGTTCTTTCACCTTTCTTGAGGATCTTCAGAGCAGTATACGATTTATTTCATTGATCATTTATACTTGAATTTAAAATATTAATACTCCAACACTTGCAGTGACGTTTTATGACATGAGTTTTTGAATTTTAAAGTTTAACATCTTCTGGATAACTGTATGCCTAATGCTTTTATATATAATATGTTCAAATAGAACAAATATAAATAGTAGACTAGGTTTGTGTATTCTAAGAATTTGAGTTCCGTCAAAAACTAACGTTTTCGTGTGTATAGGGGTTCATTTCCGTATGTGTGTCCAGATATAGCGCTGGTAGGTGAGTTTTCCTTCTTATTCGTCTATTTGCTTATTTCTATATAATGAAATGCTTCAAACCCAAGATTACTTTTCACAAAACAAATATGAATAGCAAAGAATTTCAAAGCTAATATATATATATATATATATATATATATATATATATATATATATATATATATATAATTATATATTTCTTCATTTAGATATATAAATGATGATGGTAGCTAATGTGCATATGTACTTACCTACTCATTAGATTAACAAAAAATAAGATAGTAAGTACCTATGTTAAAGTTCTATTGTATAATATGTATTTTTTATTTCACTGAACCTAAGAAAATTAATGACACTTTAAACTTCAAAACTTCTTATTATACTTTCAGACAAATATTGATTTGTGTAAGAGCTAATTATTATTTAAAATAGATAAATTCAGGGTATTATCATAGGTACTTATACATATTACTTCAAATGACTAAATATTATTAAAATATAACCGAAAAAGATGTCCAATTAGTGGCAATGTATGAGTCGGATGTAATTCATTCGTAGGTAACTATATAAATCTATGTGTAGGTAAATAGATCAAATAATACCTATTGTAATCTCAAATCCATCGAAAAATATATACGTACATTGTACAATATACTAACAGCAATGTGAACTAAAAATAAATGTATTACTTACATATATTTTTTAAAGTAATATTTTGCTTTCATTGGTACCTATTTATGTCTATGTAATAATTGTATATAATGAATAACACCCTTGCATTATTAATTAACATTAATATTTATATGAATCTCAACAATGCACGTGATCACGTGATATAAATAATACCTAAAAATTAAGTGCTCACTTAATTTCTCAAAATTAGATACTTACCGCAATATAAATAAGAACACAATTTCCAGGCAGACGCAGAATAATTGCACTGATGTCTAGGCACACAAATCTCACAAAAGTGGAAGAACAACGGGTTATGATTTAAATTCCTTGTCAAAGTGCGGTTGCAGAAAAATCGGAGAAATTCGGTAAATCGGTAAAAATTATATAAATGTACACATATACACGAAGGCGATATACATAGCGTTACATGCGCGCCGTCTGCAGGAAATTGTGTGAACTAAATTTTAAAGTTTTAGGTGCTAGGGTCAGGGAAAGACTTAACCAGTGGGTGTCATCAACAAACATCAAAATTCTATAGAGCTTTAGAATTTCTCATCGCCCATGTCATAGCCGTTCCGTTCGATATAAGATGTAAAGTGATTAATAACTAAGTTTGAATAGTACCTACCTAGAGTTATAAATTAATATAATTAGTAATATAATGACAAGTAAGTTTATCCAATTGTATTACCTTCCTGTGTTACATACGAAACACCGTCTTACAAACCCCATTCCTACTATTCGTGCGACGTACAAAATCTGTACAAGATTAATTTTCCGCAACCCAACTCACGCCGCCGAACAGAACTAATTTATTTCCGTCTTCTCTCGGTTCTGATTCAAATTAATAGCTATCGTGCGGTTAAAGCTTTGTAATGTATCATATTTACTGTTCCAGTGACTGGGAAATGGCAGCAATTAAAGCCGGTCGGCGATAAACTGCCTTGTCTTCAGGAGCACACGGCAGTGGCGTACAGAGATTGTATTTACGTGTTCGGGGGGGAGGTTGGATTTTCGGCCGGTACAGAAACCCCGCTGTGGGTTTATGATATCAAGGCGAACAGTTGGAAGAAGAAACGCACAAAGAAAGGTAAGCATTTGCATTGGATGTTTTTTTCTGTATCAATATCAAAGTACAGTAGCGTCTCGTGGTGTTAAAGGGGCTCTACAATGGCCCATTGATGGAAAAATTAAATGTGCCGATTTTTTTTCTAAAATTCTTTGTAGTATTTTATTAGTTTAAAGGTAGATTCAAATAGAAGTAGTGTAGGGTAAACATGGTAGTCAACGTAGAAGAGACTTATGATGCATGCATACGTTATATGAAATGTAATAGTATCGTTAATTTCTAATAGTACAGTTACATAGGGGTTCATCTTCTAAAAAAATCCGAGTCAGCGGAAACTTTGCATAGATTTTCATTTTTATTATACTATTAATATATCAAAAGTCCCCACCGATATCTTGTTTGCGTTTCAAGTTATTCAAGGTCAAATGTCACAGAAATTGTTTTTTCGCAAGTATTTTGCTTTCTGTCCTATGACTTTTTTGGTTATGTAAGAAAAAATATTTAAAAAAACCTTTCAAAATATGTTATATACATGTTTTACTTAAAAGCAACCGTTTTCACAGTATAAGCCAGGAAAACACAGGGTAGCGGTGCATCTGTTTCCACACCACCTCAGGCGCGTTTTTTTACATGGTTTCCCCAGTAGGCCCAATCCATGGTTTTGCGTGTTCTACAGCTCATCCTCATTCTCGAAATCTGTCCTCTCTTCCACGTCTTCGTTCTCTGTCATCTCCAAGTTCTCGTCCTTTGTCCCCTCCATCAGATTTTCGTCGTCCTCCCCAAAATTTTCTTTTTCCTCTATATATTTCAAGAAGAGTTCAACAAGATCAAGCTCTTCATCTTCTTCATCCTGAATAATTTCTTTGACATGACTGGCCATGACAATGGCCACACAGTATTGAACAGGGCGGTCCAAGGCAATTCTGTACTTGATAATACACTCGACTTAGATGTTGACATGCAGCTGCGGCAGTAGGTGGAAGTGACAACAATTTCACTGCGGTATTAAGTCTTATTAATTTCGCAAATATCATGTATCGAAAGTTTTCAATAGATAATTCTGTTTTAGGAGCACCATAGATTTGCAAAAGAATGCGTAATCCATTTTCAACAATCGTTTCTACTTTACAATTCCTGTGCAGATGTTGTGTCACAGCCAGTAATAGCATGTAGTAACAACAAATGCTTTTTACAATTTGCAAATTTATTTAGGCTAGAAGAGGAGTATGTATTTGATTTTATTTTCCATCTCCCTGGTTCAAGGAAGAAAACATCTTGGTTTGAAGTAGCACGTCCTATTAGAAGAACCAGTCTACATCTCAAACGATAATAGTGATGTTGCGTTGTGATTTGGTTGGACAGAATGAAATGAAATGTATTTACAGTTTTGTACAGGTGCGCCTTGCAGCATATTTTACCTGTGTTATTTTAGAATCGTTGGTTGTATGGAAAAGACCTTTAAGAAAATAAGATTTTCATGACCTTTGACCTTAAATAACTACAAACGCAAGCGCGATATTGATAGGGACTTTTTAGACAGTGTTAAAATAAAGGTGTAAACAAAATTTAGCCACACTCGGATTTTTTTAGCAGATGCTGGTTTTTCCTGCCTAATATAACTGGAGTATAAGGCTGCTTCATTTATATTGACACGTATTACACATACTAATAACAACTACATACATATACATATTTGACAATTTTCTGCCAAGAAAATATTAATTAATATCAACCACTCCAGTAATATTTTGCCGATTCTGTATGTGTTGTTGAATAATACTTATTTTTTCTCTAGTAATCTCTATAAAAATATAGATATGATTCTGTTTGTACGTTTATTTGCAGGTGTAGCCACTCCGAAGGGAAGAAGAGGCCATACTGCGTTGGTCTATAGTGGTACTATGTTGGTTTATGGAGGATATCAAGACCTACGTGGATCGTGTAGCGAGATATGGGCATACCACTTTGGTAATATATACACTTATTTAATGCTATGCTACTATCACTACGCTCACGCCTAAAGTATCTCACCTATTCGTCGTCGCGCCAATATCCTTAGCTAAAGATATGACCTCGATAGGAGGGGGCCGAGCGGTACCATCGCTCTTTACCCCTAACTATTCGTCGCCATTATTCATAGTTCGTTAAATAACTACTACTCCTGCTTTGCCCAGTGGCTGTTCTGCTATTACTATTCCTAATTTGGGGGGTCGGGGGGATAGGTATGTGCTAGTAAGTATATATTTATGTACCCGAACTTGCCTGGATCAATGATTCACTCATCATTTCAGTGTTCCCAACTCGACTCCCTATGTGAATAGCTGTATCTATGTATTTGATTGTCTGAAAGGCATTCAACTGCACTAAAAATATTCTGTATACGCACATATTAATTTTAATAGTTGGACGTTGAATAATGAACATTAATTTGATATAACCCTCCACTGGGGGATTTATAACTCCAAAACCCTCGTCGAGTGCGACACTGCATTAAACAATTCTTCTTCCGACGGTTACAGTATCGTCGGGATTTTAGTTCGTGTACTGTACATTATTATGATAGGTCTGGTGCGCCAGATTTTTTAAAGTGGTTAACCCGACTTGCTCCAGAGATGGTCAGTTGGAGATGCGGTATCCAGAGGCTCCTTTGTGGTAGACGAATTAGGGTAGGTCTCAAAGGACATGCTTTAATTGCCTGTTTTACTCTATGCTGGTTACGTAACTGAGAGGAGTGTAGTAATAGATGAAAGGCAATTAAATTACTATTTGAGACTATTTACATTACATTTACTATTTACATTTACATATACAGATCGGGTAATATATATGTACGTCTATATAATCCTGCATCTTTTAGCTGAATATGCACTTCTCCAAGAAATACACACAACAAATAACTGACCCTCAAAAAATAACCAAACGTGTGAAGTTAATTTTTGTCTAGATCTCTTGTCCGATTTAATTTTTTTTGTATGATAGCCTCTTTATTCAAGAATGTAAATGTTATTGTTTTCCAAAGAAATTTTGTTTTATTCATTACAGGGTGTAAAAACATTTGAAAAATTTTTTCGATTTTTGAGTAGATGGCGCTGTAAATGACGGGGAAAAAGTACGTGCCTAGAAATTTATGCAAAAAAGCTGGAAAATGAAAAACAAAAAAATACATGTGGAATATTTTTTAAAGGCGTCTAGTTGGATATCATTGAATAATTTTTTGAAAAATATTCCACGCGTATTTTTTTGTGTCTCATTTTTAAGCTTTTTCGCATAAATTTCTAGGCACGTATTTCTCCCCCCCCCCCGTCATTTACAGCGCCATCTACTCATAATTCGAAAAAATGTTTCAGACAAAAGTGTCTTATTTTTTACGCTGTGACTAGAGTCCCGAATAACGTAATCGAATCACGTCATAGGTAGCGTGTCGGGACTAATATTCCGATAAAAAGAAAAATACGAAGTTATTGCATTTTCCATGTTGGGTATAAATAGTACACAAGAGAAAATGTTTTTTGGGTTTTAAAAGAATAAATTAATAGTAAAAAAACATTTTTAAAAACAAGCTTATTTAAATGCTCTAAAAAGAAGAAAATAAACTTTAAATTAAATTAAACCCATCAATTTATTACATTACACAATTTATATGATATAAAAGCTTGTCGCGAGATTTAAGTACCTATTTTTTTATAAAAAATATATTTTTTTCTTAGAATTACTTATGTCAATATCAAGTTACATATTGTATTATTGTTTATCTACACAGTTAAATCTCGCGACAAGCTTTTATGATATAAATTGTGTAATATTATAAATTGATGGATTAAATTAATTTAGTTAAGTTAAATTAATTAAATTTAATTAAGTTTATTTTCTTCTTTTTAAAGCATTTAAATAAAAGCTTGTTTTTAAAAATGTTTTTTAATATTAATTTATTCTCTTGAAACCCAAGAAACACTTTCTCTTGCTTTCTATTTATACCCAAGTTGAAAAATGTATTAACTTCGTTTATTTCCTTTTTTCTTTAAACCGATTGCGGTAAGATCAGAGCCCTTTGATATTCATTCATGATATTCATTTTTATCGCTTCGAATTTGGTCAATAAACGAACAGTTACTTAAAATACAAGGCGGTATTTTAAGTAACGATTCAAGAATTTGTATCGTCTGTAGTTGACCCTTGTCGGTCCCTACAACATTTGTTCGAGCACCACCAAACTCTCCTTTACCTTTACCGAGTTATAAGTCTTTGAAATTGGTATAACGGCCATCTTGTTTTCCGCCATTTTACCCATCTTTTGCTTTTGAACCCTGTCATTTGATATCCATATTATGGGGTTTATGCACCCTATAATAAAATATAGTCCACCATCTTTGGGGACCCGCCATATTGGATTTAGAGTCACGTAATTTTATTTTCGTATTCTTCTCAGCAAACTCTTTCATTTGATACCCATATCACGGTAGTGCATAATCCGCCATCTATGGGAGTCCGCTATATTGGATTTAGGGTGCCGTCATTTTATTTTCATATTTTTCTTTGCAAACCCTTTCATAAAAAGTGAAATAAATTAGTCCGCCATCTTTGGGAGTCCGCCATATTGGATTTATAGTGCCATCATTTTATTTTTGTATTCTTCTCAGTAAACCCTTTCATTTGATACCCATATCATAGAAGTGTATAAAAAATAACTAGTCCGCCATCTTTATTTATAATGACGCCACTTAGCTAGCCATATATTGTCATCCAAACTATACGTGCCCGCAAAATTTCAGAACAATCGATTTGACCCGAACTAACATACATAGATAGATACATACGAGTACATAGCAAGTTAAATAAAATAATAAGTCCCTTTTGCTATTTAAACCGGTGGAAAGGTTCCGGATTTTAATTTCAACATAGAAAAGAATCCAGAAATAGTGTCGGACGTCGTGTTAGATCCCATCGTTGATCTCCCATTCTTGACTGAAAACGGCGGGAATATTCTACAACATATGTTGTCCAAAAAATACGGTAATAAATATCTGTGCGAAATGTGATGTAATGTCTCAATTAAATGTCTTAATTAAATGTCTTAATGCCTCAATCACATGTAATGTCTGCCTTCAGTATTTTCATTTGAGGTATACCTATAAGTATTAAAACGATTCCATAGAGACAGTGGTTTTGTTTAAAATTCTCAGATAAGCATGTTTAAACTGTCCGACAATGCTAGCCAAAGTCAAAGCAAATTAATACATTTTATTTTTTTTAACTATATTTTACCAGTTATTAGTTGCTGGGTATATATTCTACTTACTTAGAGTTAGGTATTTTTTTAGAATTATTTGTTACTACCGAATACTAAATTACTATATTTTCTATAAACAAGTTTTTTGGAGGTGAAATAAAGTGACAATATGCTTTTGTCTTATTACTCTTATTTATTTCAATTATATACCATGTACACAATGTTTTAACTAACGAAGGTGCAATTCTTCTTATAAATTCGGAACGAGATGAGGGTCTCGAGCGGGACGGTATACAAGTTCCAACACGACCACTGATGACGTCATTTGATCACCACTGATCCCGAGTCGGTCCGGAATATTAGCCACTACACGCTACCTATGACGTAATTTAATAACTTTATTTGGGACTGGACTTGGGTCCCGCGGTGGAACTCTAGTCACAGCGTATCTTTTAACGTAGAATACAAACCTGTAATAAAAATTGGGGGTTCATTTAAAATTCCAAAGTTACCCAAGTTTAGTGTCGCTGAATCAAATTTATTAGGTGGTAGCTGAATAACTCTTTTAAAAATATTGAACGCGTGTATTTTGTTTTTTAATTCAACGTGCAGTAATCGAAATAATTGACCGTCCGTATGACACACCTGGTATAATGTATTAAAAGAACTTCCTTCACTAGGTGCGTGCTAGAATTGGAATCGTAAAATGAAAGATATAATTTGGAATCTATCCACCCCTTTCGGCTTTACATGACTATTAAACTGAACGACGGAGCTAAGGGATCCTTCGAATCGCTTACCAGGTGCTCGAACTGACGTGAATTATTAAAAGAAACGATAATTCCAAAAGAGGGAGTGATTAATTCAATCAAAGGGGCGAACTGTTTAAGTTCCGTTATAGCTCACGATTCAGGATGAGAAGCAATTTCGTGGGATATATTACAATCATCATGTGGATTGGCTTCCTGAAATCTAATATTACAATTAACTGTCTACTTAAATAATTTATGGTAAAAAATAATACAATAATAAATGGTACAATAAATTTGCCTTTTTCTCCAAATTTCCAGATACCAAATTTCTTAGTTGTTATATCCTTGTTGAAAATGGTTCCTTCACTGCTGATGGCTCCTAATATTTCGTATACTTGTGAAACTCTTTGACAGTATGTTATTAACTACAGAACACAATGTGAATTGTTTATTTTAATATTAATACGTTTGATTTTCCGATTGTAATATTACCATTTTCTAAAGAAAACTTGCTTCGCCAAAATTCCTCAGCGCAATCCTGATAAGAGCTTGTACCACAAAATAGAAAGAAATTAAATGTTGGTAATGATGATACGCCGAAAGAGAAAATAAATGAAGGAAATTAATCCTCAATCGAATCAAGTCAAATATGTAAAACAATTTTGCCGCAAGCCAAGGCAACCAAACTAGCTGAATCAGTATTGCGTTCAAGAATCCAAAAATTCATCTCGCGCGTCAAGACAATAATTTAGTTGATATAGTTGATTATGCGTTTTACCAAAGAAATAAACTTCTGGCTATATCACTGCTTAACGTGTGAAAGTAAAATGGTGGAAGGTGGTTGAATATTTAACAGAAAAATATTGAGTGTTTAATCTTATACGTGGGACAAATAATGTCATAAATAGGCATCAACAGCTGAAATAAAATTAGTAAGACATAAATCAGACAAATATTTGAGGTCCACATAGACGACGCGACGTTGGTTTGTAGTCGATACTTACAATGAAATCTATACCTAAACCAATAACTAATATAGAGCCGTCATCCTAATGTCCGTTTTTGGTCAAGTTTCTGACGTATGTGAATTATGACGTAAAATACGTCTCACGTACATTAATTTGACGTCAAAGTTTCACAGCCTGAAGATGTCCCTTAAATTACGTAAGATGACGTCCTGGTTCTGACCTTACTGTTGTCGCCAATTGGTTTTACAAAATTATGCACGACCTCGCCTAGAATTATGAGATTCTATCCAACATTATGCGATAGCAACAAAAACTTTTAAACCGGCTCTTTTATTTACTACGCAAACCGACTCACTAGAGTATCACTAGCTTCCAAGCTCCAAGCTCACCAGAAACCAGATTTTCCTTCTTGCATTTGCCAACCAATTCACTTGCAGACTTCGACTTGCAGATATTTGCCACAAGACTAGGTACTCGTTATATTCGTGACCTACAGCAACTTATCAAAACAAGAGGTTGCGACGCCCTCGCTTCTGTTATTTATGTACTATTATAGCAAAATAGATTGAATGCGAATAATTTGTCGTGAATATGACGTCCCATACGTACGTCTTATGTATATCACTGAAATATGTCATCAAAAGGATGTCATGTTTCGGTTATATGACGTCGTCAACCAATTACCAAAAAAAGACGGTTGTTACTTGGGAATTTTCTGTTTTCCTTCATAAGCACAGGAAGTATAGAATCGTATAGAAAGTATAGAAACTACACACGGTATGGTACACTACACCCAGTTACAATACACTACACCCAGTTACGGTAATCCATTTTTATAATTTTACATTAACCCTAAGAAATTGATTAATTTTTTTATGGGGTACATTTATATTCCTGGTTACATTACTGAACATATTCAATGTTCATCCTCTATAGCGTTTTATATAATACTTTACATATTGCCTTTTAATTTGATTATGATTGAACTGAAAAACGAGGACGTTCCTTTGTGTCTGGCTTATTGATTTCGATTCAGTCCGGCTTTTCGTACCAGTTTCTGCTTGATTGATTGCTAAATTCATCGACTGAGGTTCAGAGATATCGCCAAGGGTGTGTCTATCAACTTTATCTAATAAATTAATTCCCAATACCAGTTTATTACGTGGGGGATTACCTTCAATAAAATAGAAATTTAAAATCCATTTTTCACTGCGGTGGAAATCGACACTAGATTAATGCGGTATTTCTATCGTATTTATTTTTCAATTAAAACTTTTAAGGCCGCATTGCCCCAGAAACTATCATGTAATAGATTCCGGTCGTGAGTTCAACAACATCACTTTCCTGCTCCATTTCTTTATTTGTTATCCGATCGAGATGAAACTGAACATGCGTCACATGGTATCAATACGACAGTTTTTGTGCCCTGAATTATTTTGCGTTTTTGGAATTTGGAGGGTCATTCTGCATACATCAGTACTAACATCATGGTATAACGAGAAAAAGGAACTGCTAGATTGGAAATTATGGGTTTTATTTTTCCCAGATACTGAATCCTGGCATCTGGTTTCCTCCTCCCCCAGCAAAGGTTCCGACCAGTTCCCCCCGCCGCGCCACAAGCACTCCGCCGTCCTCCATGGGGACACTATGTGGGTGTATGGGGGAATGACTGACCTACAGGAGAGATCGGATTTGTGGAAATGGGATATTACCGGCAGAACGTGGCTCTCTGTCAAGAGTAAAATCAATCCTGGACCGCTGCATAGTCACGCAGCCTGTAAAATGCCTTCATGCATGCTGATTTTTGGAGGAGAGAGGAACGGCCAGACCTGTAACGACTTATGGAAGTTCACTTTCAGTAAGTAAAGTAATTTTCTTACCAATCTACCGCATATGAACATCATGTCATGTGACTCATTGTAGTGTAAGCAGTTGTAAACTATTGATTTTATACACTATTTATTATAGTGGCTATAATTTTGTTTGAGATAATGTCAAAGAATAGTAATTCCTGTTTGAATTGGAGTTTACATATATATATATATATATATATATATATATATATATATATATATATATATATATATATATATATATATATATATATATATATATATATATATATATATGCGTTTATTGCTTCTAATTTTATATGTATTGATACACCACTACTGCACCAACAAATAAGCGGAATGCTTCTTTGAAATATTCTCATTTTTTTAAATTAAATGACCAATTAAGAATTTTCTTATGAGCATTTATTTATTAAACATTCCTTTTTAAACAGCTAACAACATATTTGTTCTAAATCTACTAGCTTCTACCGGTATGAAAATAGCAGCCAGAAATAGCAGCCTTAGCTTGCGGAAACACCCCAACCTTCATAGGCGTCGTTCCTCAGGGGGTCCACTACAGAAATGCGTTCAGTCAGGAAATGTTACAATCGAGATTCAAAGATATCTAGGACCGTAGGCCGTAAGGGATCGTAGTATTTTTCAGATTTTCAAGCCGGAAAAGGATCCTGAATAATTTAAAAAATTGTAACCCGGAAAGTGGTATTACAACTCGGAAAGTAAGCTTCCGGCCATAATTTCGCTTTTAGTGGATATTATAATCTTGTT
Organism: Tetropium fuscum; assembly: GCA_964058915.1. Taxonomy (NCBI): domain Eukaryota; kingdom Metazoa; phylum Arthropoda; class Insecta; order Coleoptera; family Cerambycidae; genus Tetropium; species Tetropium fuscum. Next base: position 52,329 of record CAXKVY010001819.1, on the reverse strand, counting down.
ATCAATAACTGTGCCAAATTTCATCGATTTGCAAAGGCATTCAGGGGGTCGTGGGCAGCCTTAAAAATTTGACTCGGAAAGTAAGGGTCGGCCCATAAATTCGCTTTAAGGGAATGTTTATATAATTGTTATCAATAATTGTGCCAAATTTCATCGACTTTCAAGTGGATATAGGGGGTAGTAGGGAGCCCGAAAAATTTGAAAAAAATTTAACTAGGAAAGTAAGCCTAGGCCCATAAATTCGCTTTCAGGGAATGTTTATACTATTGTTATCAATAACCAAATTTTACCGGCTTGGAAAGGAATTCAGGGGGTCGTAGGGAGTCCAGAAAATAATTGTTATCAATAACTGTGACAAATTTCATCGACTTGTGAAGGGGTTTAAAAATTGTAACTCGGAAAGTAAACCTAGGCCTATAAATTCGCTTTCAGAGAATGTTTATAACTATGCCAAATTTTAACGACTTGCATTGGGATTCAGGAGGTCGTAGGGAGCTCGGAATATTTAAAAAAATTATAACGGTAAGTAAGCTTCGGCCCATAAATTAACTTTCACGGAATGTTTATAATATTGTTATCAATAAAACTGTGCCAAATTTTATCGGCTTGCAAATGTATTCAGGGGTCGGGTCGTAGGGAGTCCAGAAAATTTGAAAAAATTATAACTCAGAAAGTAACCTTCGGCCCATAAATTCACTTTCAGGGAATGTTTATAATATTTTTATCAATAAATGTGCCAAATATTATTGATTTGCAAAGTGATTCAGGGGGCCGGCCGTAGGGAGCCCGGAAAATTTCAAAAAATTATAACTCGGGAAGGAAGCTTCGACCCATAAATTCACTTTCAATTTATGGGCCAATTTATAGGCCGAAGCTTACTTCCCGAGTTATAATTTCCTCAAATTTTCCGGGCTCCTTACAACCTCCTGAATCCCATCGCAAGTCGATGAAATATGGCACAGCTGTTAATAACAATATTATAAACATTCCCTGATAGCGAGTTTATGCGCCGACGCGACGCTTACTTTCCGAGTTATTTTTTTTTATTTTGTGGACTCCCTGAATCCCTTTGCAAGTCGATAAAATTTGGTACAGTTATTGATAACAAGATTATAAATATTCACTAAAACCGAAATTATGGACCGAGGCTTCCGAGTTGTAACACTTAAATTTTTTAAAATTTTCTGAATCTTTTTGCTGCTTGAAAATCTCTAAAATACTACGACCCCTTACGGCTTCCTAGATATCTTTGAATATCGATTATGCATACTAATTTTAAATGATTTTTGAAACGTTTCCTGACAACGCATTTCTGTAGTGAACCCCCTGAGGAATGACGCCTATGAAGGTTAGGGTGTTTCGGCAAGCTTAGGCCAGTGGCGGCTGGTGAGGTAGTGCCACGGAGCCATGGCACCACCTTATTTATTCGTAAAAATACATAAATATTAACTGTATCTTTCATTTAAACATATTTTCTATCTAGTGCATTTCTCCCCATTCTTCAAGAGTTTATAGAAAGTCTGGCAATAGCGCACTCCGTACTGCCCCGTCGACGCGACGCACGCTCTAAAAAATAGGTAGGTACGTAAACATTGGAAAACGGTTAGCCGCGGTCGGTTTCTTGCTCAATCTGCGCACGCAAGTTCGTTGCGCCTGGCACAGTGAAATGAAATAGATGTTCCAGAACCGTGTGTGAGCGACAGAGATAAAGTGCAGTCCATACAATTTTACATACACAGGTTAAATAGTAAAAGGAAAGAATCTTGCTGTGCCAGGCTTAGGCACACAATTATGTTGTTAATTCTGTGGCTCAGGGCAGGGCTCAGTTCCTTGACTTAGTCGGTTTGTGTTGCATCGCGTTTTACTGTTAATGCAGGCATCACGTGTAGTGTGTCTTTCTAGGACAATTTTTATTTTTGAAACAACAGATTTGTTTTGTTGTAGTTAACTTTTATTGGATATTGGATTAGTGTGTCTGTGTGTGATAAATAGTGTTTAGTTTTTAGTAGGTGTTGAACAAATTAATCATGAATAAGATCGGCGATTTATAAACTTTTAGTAACTTTTCACTGGAAGAAAAACTTAAAGTTGTGTGGATGTGAAGAGACTAATAAACTGTTTTATTTATTAGTCTTTGACACTAATAAACTTTCATCGCGTGTGTTAATTAAATTAATTTTATAACTTTTTTTTAAAAAGACATAAAGACATTAAGTAGTTTTAGGAGTTCTCTATAGTATTATATCTCAGGAGGTTAGAAGTAATCTACAACTACTGTGAGTAAGTAATGTTCTATAATCTTTATATTGATTAATTATTTTGTACTAATACATACTATACATACATACATACATACATAATACATACTATGACCATTTTTTGAAAATTATCTATAAAAATAAATGTGTGTTGAAAATCAAAACAATAATGCACCCTTAAAGCCGGTGGCCATGGTAATCTGCTTAGGCTACCTCTGGCTGCTTTTTTCACACTGGTCTAGTTTCTTATGTAGTACATGACTAAATGTACAAAATGTGTTTCAACAAAATCAAAGTGTTCCTAGATCATTTATTTTAGTAAATTAAAAAGAAACTGAAAAGTAGTTTATGGAAGAAGCAAACGTCAGTTTTTGATTGTTGATATTCCTGTGTCAGTGGCGATCAGTGGTGGAAAAAACAGGAAAATTAAGTCTATTCTTAAGTACGAATACATCTTATAAATAATATTTCTTATTACCTACATTTCAATATTTAATAGGTGCTACATTGCTAGCAATTACTGTTTCCAACCGTCTTGCCATAAAATGAGCCAACGTTCGATAAGAATCTACATCCACATTTTCCTTCCTTCACACTTTCGGTCCTTCCGTGTTTTGCGGGCGAAAATATCTGACATGAATTTCCTTGACCAATTGTCCCCAAACGTTTTCAATTTGATTGAGATCGAGACTTCTGGATGACCAAGGAAAAACCTGATTGTTGTTGTCTAATAACTGGTCCTGCACTAATCCGCAGTTGTTAATTGGGAAATTGTCTTGTAGGAATGTAAAATTGTCCGGATACATTTTCTGCACCGATGTTTTGCAGCAAATGCCTATAATGTTTACGCCTTTAGCCTGCCTTCTATATGTTAGCAGACCCCTGGACTGGCCGCGCTTATCCAAGCCCACATATTATCAAAAAATCAACGCCTCTGGAAACATCTGATGAACTTTGAATAACTTTCAACCGCATGTCGCGAGCCATGTTTATTCCTGTCCTGATAAACAAATCATTCTTGATAATGGAAACGCTCATTGTACTTTTATTTTGTACATTTATTCTTGTACATATGGATAATGATTTGTTGGCTGTTTAAAGAGGAATATTTACTAAATAAATCCTCACCAGAAATATTTTAATTGAGCACTTAATAAAAAAATGAGAATTTTTCAAAAACGCGTATTGCTAATTTATTAATAGCGATGTATTTGGATGACGTCAGTTATTTCCAGTATCAAATTCTAATTTATTTCAGCGCTGGAGACATGGGAGAAAATTACAATTACGGGGCTGAAACCTCAACCGCGGGCGGAGAGCATCGCCTTCGCTGTATCTGAGCTTCTCTTAAACGGATCTTCCATAGCTTCCATGGAAGCGAAAACACTGAAATCACGCACAAGAGGCTGTAATTCCGCTGATAGAGGCAATCGGCACTCCTCTTATCTTCCTAACAATAAGGTTTGTTACTTGATGACACTCAGGATTTGATTCGAAATGGTAAATTTATCGGCTCTCTTGTTCCCTAAATGTTTATTACGGTAACTGGGGTGTGTTGCCTTGGAACGTGTAGACATTGATGAGAGGTGAAGCTGACAAGAGAAAACTGCTTTTCATTACCGTTGAGTAATTGCTTTAAATTCGTCTCCCTCTACTTATAATAGAGGTAAACATTTAAGTTTCACATTTTTGTTTGCTATATTTTGAATATAACATTTTTTTGTCGATACATTTAACGAACTAACTTTGGTAACTTTATAATTACTATTATGACACCTAGAAAGCAACCCCTCTGTCGCAATGGAGTTAAATTTTTTATCGCAGCTGCATTGCAGTGGAATATATCAAACTGATCTTTATTGATTATTATAATTTTATAACTATATTGATAATTATAACTGAAGATTATTATAATTTTCACACATCATATTTATTTATTTAATATACACCATTCCACAGTAAACACCAATTATTGAATGGGTAAAATACATACAAGAATACAAACAAAACAAAAAAAGAAAATATCACAATAACATAAATACACATTTTCCTATAGACAAATGATAATATAAATTAACAAACAGAAATACTAAGTAAAAACCATTTACAATTTTAATTTTTTTATCATAGCCACATTGCAGTTGCACTCGGAGTAGTTTCCACAAACACCAAAACACTTTCACTTCGCTCGACGCGCGTTTCTCCAACCAAGTTGGCATCATCCGGAGACGATTAAAACTGTTACATCAAAGTTACATCAAAGGTTACACCCCTATCATTGCAGTTGAACAAATCAAATTTATTTTGTAATAAATTATAATTATGGCACATTTGCTGCAGCGGCGTAAACTTCATTACGTTGATACGAGGCGTTACGTTGCTACGTAATTAACAGACGTGCAGATATACGAGGAACAAAAAAAAATAGTTGAGCGAGTATATTTTCACAATCAATATCATTTGCTATTAGTTTTCTGAGGAAAACTAACTGATGAATAATGCGGCGATTTTCTAATGAATCAAATGAATGCCTCGAAAGTAATTCCTCCTGCAAAAATCCAATCAATGGATAAGTATTACCTGCCCTGTAACCAAGATATTTTAGAAAACGTCTTTGGATCCTCTGTAATTGTTAATATGAGTGTTGAAATGGGGACACCACGTAAATGGAGGCATATTCAGCGTGAGGTCTGACAAGAGCTGTCTGTGTATAATAATTTGATATTATTTAAATTAGGGGTAGGGATTATATAGGGGTGAGGATTTTTGAATGTTAGTTCTAGGGATGGGTAAATAAAATAATGTGTTTTGTCTAGAACCCAGCCTTGGTGTCCGAAAATTCAATAAACTTAAAGTAGCGCCGCAGTCTGTTATATTGTTTATTAAATAGTAACGGAATATTTGCTGTGATATAATTCTTCGAGACTCAAGATTTGAGAGCGAGTATCTGTTTAATAGTTCAGTTTGAGGAAAGCCAATAGCAGAATAGACACCATCTTCCCTATAAGACAATGCGTTTAAGAAATGTCTCTGAATTATCTCTAAATTCTTTATGTGGATATTATAATGAGGAGACCAAATAACTGAACAATATTCCAAATTGGATCTAACAAAAGATTGGTATAACAGTTTCAGAGTGTGCATGTTGTTAAAGTCATGAGACCACCTTATTATAAATCCGAGTGTTCTAAAGCTTTCGCTGGTAATTGTGTTTATATGATAATTGAAGGACAGTTTACTGTCATAAGTTATACCGAGGTCACGAAACTGACTCTTCTAAAGTGTAATTAAATCCGATAAGCTGTAGTTTCTTAGAAAATGTTAGAACATTGCACTTACTTATATTTAATTGTAACTTGTTTAAATTATAGCATTTACTACTTTTATCAAGGGCAGCTTCTAAAACCAGGCAATCCTTTACATCATTTACCTTATTATACAACTTCATCCCGTCCGCATAATATATAATAGGCAATTTACGCCAATGTGAACTATAATATCATTAATGAAAATATTAAAAAATAACGGCCCTATGACAGAGCCTTGTGGTACACCCGATGTAGATATAAATTCTACAGATTGCTGACCACAGTACTGAATGTGGTGGTGTCTATTCTCGAGATATGATTTTAAAAAATAGCAATACATTTCCTGAGAAACCATTTTTTTGAAATTTTGAACATATAATGCTGTGATCGAGTCGGTCAAATGCCTTAGTGAAATCACTGTATATAACGTCAACTTGCGAATTAGCGTCTATAGCGTCAGATATATATTGGGTTACATAAAAAAAGATTTGTTGAGGTCGATCTTCCCTTGAAAAGCCGTTGGTATTCCGTATTACGATGTTTTACATAAGAAACGTTGCTTCATACAACAAAATTTCAAAACATTTTGTGAGAAATTGTTGACAATCGTTATAGGTCTGTAACTTTCAATATTATTTTAATCACATTTTTTGTATATGGGAATTATTTTCGAACACTTCAATGAATCAGGAAATACATGTGGTTTGAGAGCCATATTAAATAAATATGTTAGTGGACTTTTGAACACAGTGACACAATCGTGTAAAATAAAAGCTGGAATTTTATCAGGGCCATTTGTGTACTTCGGTTTAATTTTGTTCCAAGTAGTTAAGATTTCGTGCTCTGTGCATTCGTCTATTTGGAAAAAATGATTACTTTCATCTACCAAATCGTCCTCGTCCTCGGTTGAACCATCAGGTGTGATATAAGAACTCCTGCAATATTCTGCAAAAGCATTAACCAACTGTTTGTTGTCTACATAATGATTATTCTTATAATACATATCACTCGGTAAATAATTACTAGTTTTCTTACTGTTAACGAACTGCGAAAACTTATTAGGATTTAATTTTATATTTTCTTCTATGTCATATCAATATTTTTTATATTTCACTTCAATCTGTTCTTTAACACATGTTCTTAATAATTTAAACTCCTCATGTGCTAGGAGATCATTGAAGTTTAAAGTCACGCCATGCTCTATGTTACAATTTAATGTACTTAATAATATAATATTGGAATTAATAATAATATTGGAATAATAATATTGGAAATTATACCAAGGCATTTAATTACAGTTTTGTCTTGCGTTTAATTACAGTTTTCGGAATTGTCGCACCAAGAACTGCATATATTGTTTCATAAAATTTTTCAAAAGCTTGATGTACATCCGGAATATTTAATAAGAAATGCCAATCAATATCTGATAAGTTTTGATGCAGTCAACTAAATTAGCTTTACGATAATTGTAGTAGGTAATATTAACGGTGTCCTTATTATTATTATTATGTTTTTTTTATCTTAAACAATATAAGGAGTGCTGGGTGATGTAGATCCTCAATAATTAATATGGAAGGAGGTTTAACAACTATACAATACATATTTGATAAGACTAAAAGTCAAGAATATTATCGTTTCTACTTTTGATATAGTTAAATTGTTCTAAATTTAGGAGGTTACTAAAGAATAAAACATGATTATTGTGGATAAATTCAAATGAAGCCATAATCTCGAACACCGAATCGTAGCATTCTAAGGTAGTAGTGGGTGGTAAATATATTAAGATTATATAGTAGCAGTGAAAATCAATTTATTTTCAGTTGAACACCAAGAATGTCTATAAAATGTAACTCTCTGAATTGTGTGGTTGAAATATATAGAGTATAGAGTATTATAGAGAGTACTAAAGTAACTGAATAATAACTGAATTTTTTTCCTCAATATGTCTTATTACATGCTGTAATAAGAGAATATAGCTGCCTCGTAAAATTAAAGTATATATTAATATATTTTAGTATGTGGCATAATCTGGAAACCTTGAATAAGTATCAGTGTACAATTAATCACTGAAAACATCGATAGGTACCTTTATTTTCATATGTCTTATTGTAGGTCGCGCCTTGCGAAAAGACCTATGTTTTCCAGCCGTCCAACGCCAACTACGACGACGGCAGCGATCTAGCGCAGCAATTTGCTGAAACTAGATCTTCTAGGAGTTTTCTGCAAGAGATTACCAAACTGTCCCAATTGAACATACCGAGAATGAGCAATAAATGCAACTACACGGTGTTGACTGGCTGTGCCGGGGATAGCACTGAGAGTTTGCTGAAACAACACGCCAGTCCTCAGGGAGACAATGAAGTTATTGATACCGAGATTGCAACACCGTCTAGGGGTAATATATACCTATATTTAATTTCAATTAGACAATTAGTTATGTCGTATTCTGATTACGTTGTTGAAAACGAACGTTACATGTGTATTGTGTATGTTTTACTACGAGTAGTAGTGATGTGAATTACAAACTGCTAAAAATATGTTTCCTGCAACTTTCAGGTACTATGGTCAAGTCCAAATCAGCACACGCAATAAAAAAGAAATACCTTATAGATACCTCCCCTTCCTTGGACGGGGAATCAAAGGAAACGACCAAAAAACGCGTTGAGTTCGATTGCACAGCTATAAAACTACCTCGAGAACCGATATCAGTGCCAAACTTCAGCATTCTTACGTTACCTACGCCAGTATTAACGCCAGTGGAAGCTACCAAATTAGTGTATTTGGACAGCGAAGATGAAAGCGATCTACTAGAGAAGAACCAGCCAAGACCTGTGGAGAAACCGGCGCCGAATATCAAGGCCAATAACGATAAAAACACCTACGAACACTTCAAGCCAATGAAGAGGGGGGAGAGTTACAGTTCTCACCTAGGCTACGCCGACAACCCTTTATACCAAGAAATGATTATCTCTCTCCAAGAAAACTCCGAAGAAAACGTTTCCTCCACCTCTGACTATGCCAGTATAGAAACGGTGAATAGACTCTCCTCAACCAGTAGCTACAGTGTTAAAACAGGCACCCCGCAAGAAGAGAATCAGAAGAATAAAGAGCGCGACAAAACAGGTCCTTTCGGATTTTGCAACCCCAACTACATGGGGACGGATATTAAAGCAGTATTAACCGAAAACATTGATAAGAAAAACGTCGCTCAACTCCTAACACACGAAGATGGTGTTAGAAATCCAGACGAAGAAGACATTCTAGAGATGCAAACCTATAATGGTATTATTAGCAAAAACACTAAAGTGATATACAGGCATTCAAGTAGAATTCATAGACCCCCTAGATCCTTAGCTATAGATAAGAACCAAAGTCAAAATCGTCCAAGTGTAGCTAAATGTAGAGCACTTAGCGCTAGTAGAATAGAACGGCACCATAGGGTTGAACATGTTAAAACCGAGAATGTTAAAACTGATATTGTACTCCCTGGGCTAGAACCCTACATACCTTTGTATGTGTTTATTATTGGTGGTAAAGAACAAGGCCACGTTACTGTTTTTCAAAGGCCGATTTCTATTTGGAAGTTGAAGTTGTATTGATGTTTTAGGGATTAAATAGTTCAAAAATGGTGCCAATATAATTTTAAGAGACGTAGCATCTATGTGTAGATTAGATAGGTACAAATTAAGGTTAGAAAATTTACATCGGACGAGACGCAAGTAAATGGTCATATCTTTGAAGGCATATAGGAGTGAATTTTGAGCATATTAGTCCAGTCAGTAAGTATAAGTTGATCAAAAATGCAACCCAGAAACAAAAAATATGGTCGTATAGAATTTTTTTTTAAAGAGATATAGCGTGTTTAATCCTTGGCGTTTTAACGGCTAACTTAACCTAAAAAATTCGTAAAGTTGAAAAAAAAACGGGTTTTCCTAATTAAAAAAAACTAAAATTCGTAATGAATAAAGTTAAATGAGAAATTATCTTTCGATTCAAATAAAATTATCTTTCGATTCATATTTTTATGAGTATCGTTGCTATATGTTCGAGATATATCGAAAAAAAACGTCAAAAATCGACTATTTTTGATTTTGTTGCATCTGTTTCAAATTGACCTTTTAAAACCCGCTACTTGCTCTAAGTGTTGCCCACGGAAAAACCAAAAAAAAAAAAAATTTTTGAAAAATTTTAAAATATCAAAATTTTTCAAAATATTTCGATTTTCCGAAAAATAGGCGATCTCGAAAATCGGCTCTGCTTGCTCGACGGATCGTTGCAGAGTGATGATCGAAGCTTTTTTCTCGAGTAGTCGTGCTATCATGGTAATGATTTTATGAATTTTAAATGTCCAAATCTTTCATTATCAATTCCAGCTTTCCACGTTTATATGCTCATTTAACTGTTATTTTCGATCACAGCAAAACTCCATAAACATTCTCCACGTATATTTTGGATTAATCATGGTATTTTCCTCTAATTAGAGCATTAATAAATGGAATTCTTTTCGCCAGCACGATTTTGAAATTTAATTTAAATATAAAGCTGTCAAACCGTTAACAATCTTGGTATCTTAGTGGTTGACATTACTGCATGCTGCAGAACTGTCAATCAAAAAATCTACAAACGTACAATCTTCTATCACCTACCTACTATATACATAGGTGGAGCCACCAATATAATAATAACAACTTATTTTTACTTTCCTGCAATAACTATAATGTATATTATATACCGCGGAACTGAAGTACTCAGTCGCAAGGTATATACGATATTTTTCGAACATCCGAAATTGAAACGTATACATAATATAAAAAAGCACATAGAAACTAAAGCGAGGCAAGTAATGGGAGTCAATGATTGACAAGTTCGTAACCCTAGTAATGTTGCGTTGTGACAAGATTAATTTGGAGACAAGATTGTCATTGATAGTGTCATGAGCTTGATTGTGAGTAAAGAAGGTGTATCTGATATTTATAAAAAGGCAGCCAAAGCATATCTGCTGCATCCACCCAGGAAAGACTGGTCAACATGATGAACTGTGACAACATTAATTTAGGTAGATATTAAAAAAAAATAAAACACCTGTTACATTATTTTGTTTGCAATTTTATGCTTCCCGGATTTCCGTCAATATTTAATCGCGGAAGGACAGAAAGTGACACTTCAGTCCTTATCACAAGGGTGTGAAATTATTACTTCAGTCCCGGAAGTATGAAGAATACATTACTGCACACATTTAAGATATGACAATATTTTTGTATAATATTTATTTATTCATAGAATTGAGTATAGTTAATGGTTTGGTAGCTGTTTTCTTAATATTATTTTCGTGATATCTACTATTAGAGTACAGTATCATTGAGTTAAATAATTTGAATAACAATTTTGAAATATTTATTGGTATAGTAAGTAGTCTATGACTCTTTCGACTTAATGTCTGATAACTAAGGTTAGTGGAAATAGATCCCAGAGTAGTCTTAGGTATTTTGGAAGAAAAATAAACTAGTTTAGTTTTTATACGTCCTTAGATATCTTAGTGGGAAAAAAGTCGTCCATAACTAGAGAAGGTATTAGAAGAAGGGGATCGAAATATGACCATTTTCAAATCTACGTCGCTTCGGCATGTTAATAAATTTTTTAAAGGATTTTGTTTACAAGGTAGGCATAACCATATATATATATATATATATATATATATATATATATATATATATATATATATATATATATATATATATATATTCGTTAGTTTAGTTATTAGTTAAGTATTTTCAAGACTGTTAAATTTAGAATAAAATATTTCGTTAGCACAAAACACTTTATAAAATTAGTTATAGGTAAGCATAGCTTTTTTTATCGAAATAATGCATTGGATGCAGATTTCAACACAATCCCGGGTTACAGAAAAATAAAATTTGACGTCTCGTATATATCTGCGTAAATATCGTGGTTTGGTTTGAAAGCATTTTCTGTTAACTACACACATGCATTTGTTTGTTGAATACATTCCTCATCCATTATTTTTGACATCAGATGACACAAACCCTGTGATATAACAGGCCAGTACCTATGTTGCTCATATTTCTCGTATACCTGAGAGTTGACTACGGGTTTCGGTAAATTACAGGGCGATTTAAGACATGTATATTGTATGCGTAACCATGAAACAAGCAATTGTCATGAGCATTGTACCTAATATTAATGTTAGCATAGTTACATTTAATGTACTCGTACATTTTTTATTATGTTTATAATTTGTTAAGCCTTGGTCAGTTAATATATATATATATATATATATATATATATATATATATATATATATATATATATATATATATATATATATATATATATATATATATATATATATATATATATATATATATATATATATATATATATATATATATACATATATATATATATATATATATATATATATATATATATATATATATATATATATATATATATATATATATATATATATATATATATATATTGTTCCCCCATTTGCAGTTGATTCGTCTCTCAAACTCGGTGGTCTATCACCTATTGATATGGAAACATCATCATAAAACCCTGTTGTATTCCTCATATTTCTGTTGTAATTGTAATCTCTACGATTACCTCTCTTTCCACTTGCCCCAAAACGAAGTTTTTTCTCTAAAGCTATAATGCTTCCATAACATGACATAATGCCGAGAGTTCCCTCCAATTTAAGTGGTGACGCAAATATTGAAGCATCTTCTACAGGGTGTCCCACGGTGACGAGACATTAGACATACTTCAGAGACTACTTCGATAATAATTTAAAAAATTTGGACAACAGTGTTTTCGGATATGCCCTTCTCAACTAAAATAACGGCATCTACCTAACGCTTCCGGTTGTACCGGAAGTTGAGGGCATCTTCGTAATTTTAAATGAAACACCCTGTATATTATTGCAGTTTTGGATTCTATGTCAACTTTTGTTATGGTTTCCTATTCTTAAGTTAACCGTTCTCGATATATTTAATTTTTTTTAAAAAAATTACAAAAGCACTGCTTAATTCAAAAAGATGTGTATTTTACAATAATAAAGCTAGAGCGATAAAATGTATAGAGTTCAGAACTAAAAGTCTAAGCTTTCCTGCTATAATTGACTTGATCAAAATGACTTAATTTCATACAGGATGGTAGAAATTTAATGCCGAATTTAAACAACTTTAAACCGTCTTGACTTATTTTTTTTTTAATGTGGAACACTGTAAATTTTTGCGCAACCTGATGAACAATTTTATTCTCTTTCGAATGATATAATGGTTTTCTAAACATATCTCTTCTGGTTTTAAAGGTATTTACTGTTTTTCGTGCAGTCACCGGAAATCGCATAATTTCTTGCGGGGATGGCTGTGAAATTTTTAGTGCAACTTCAAAACAAGCACCTAATCTGCCGTCAGTTTATTATTGTCAATTTAACACATACAGTGAATGTTTATTTGAGTATTATTTATTGTTAAAGAATGGAAAACGTTAACTAAATGTTAACGTTTTCGATTGCTCACATTCTAAATTTATTATTTATTCCTGGAGAGTGTCACAAGATAATAAATACAACTTACAGAGCAGCCATTAAGAATAGGACAGTGCTTTTTAAATTATTAATTATATCAAAAATGGTAAACTTTAAGAATAGGAAACCGTTATGAAACTTCACCCAAAAAATTGACGTAGAATACAAAATTGCAGCACAGGGTTTCTGGTATAACCGGAAGCATTAGGTGGACGCCATTATTATATAGTTGAGAATGGCATGCCCGAAAAACCTTTTGCCCAAATTTCCGAAATTGCAATCTGTCTCTGTAGTCTCTAATGTCTCGTCACCATGGAGATATTTCACCCAATAACGTCGCAACAAGTGGCGGATTTACAAGCTGACGGAAAACTAGCATCTACAAAAACCTTGAGAACTATCCAACATATTTGTCCATATATAGTCCATCATGTACTCTTCCCAAATTTCAAGGTTGTAAATTTAATGTTTAGAAGTCAAAGTGGCCGAGGAGGTATTTCTAGGAGGTTTGTTTAAGATCTCTCTGTCAAACTTAGGTACGATCTTCAATGGTTTGCAAGTTTAAGTGGATTTCGGGAGCTCAACATATTTGAACCACTGTCCCCCATTGTTGTTGCGGACAAAATCGGCACATTCAGTATATAAGAGAGGTAGCAAGTAAGTACGATTATGTTACATAACCACTCCCGAATTGCGGAAGGTACCCGCTCCAGTACTCATAGACAGCAAACTTTTTATCTCTCTGTTCCAATCTGGTACAACTCTCGGTACAACTACAAGATCTGTGATATGGTTGATATATTCTATCTCTATCTCTATCTTCCTCGGTATCTCTATCCTAATTTGATGAATCGTGTCTATAACAATTAATTCCTTTTGATTATCAGAGAACCCATAGGGAGGTTAAAGTAACGTCGAGGTTCTTTAATACCGTCATTGCCGTCGTTCAACATCGGTCAGGAAGTTATAATCGCGATATTGCCAAATTTTTATTGCAATAATTGTTCAAAATGTAAACCATGATTTCCAATGGACGTTCGTTGAAGCATGGAATAACGCACATATCCAAATACATTTTATTCCTGTTACATAGTAAGTACAGTAACGCCTGGACGCAGGAATATAGGAATACTTTGTTTTTTAAATACCGATCAATACATTAATAAAATACGGATACTTATAACCATAACACACAATAATTATAACAATAAATACTAACCTAGTCCCTCTTTCAATACACTTAATACTAATTCTTCAATATGCGGAACCATAAAATGCCAAATTTTTGTCTTTATCTTAATGTTATAAAGCTTAATAGATTCAAACATGCCCACATATTTTAAATTCACCTTGTATGTTACATATTGTTAATAATACAAATTGTTTGTAAAATATACGAAGAACGAGAAAGTAGGCTCCTACAACAATTCTTATTATTACAATATATACCTATATTTGTAATTCAGTATTAACTTTTCCGTTGTTTTTAAGTTAAAAAACTGTTTTAATCCCTGTTTGAAACTTCCCCTGTTTAAAATTTGCATGCGGATGAACGCTTTTATTATAGTCCAAGCATTCTGTCAAGGCCCAATGTTAAATTTTCAGAAATTCCTACCTGGATAAAAAAATATGGGCGTACAGGAAGAAAAAAAAAATATAAGTTTCTATTTCTCTCAACCCGCCCCTAAATAGCGAATTTAACATAATTTTTTTTGTAAATAACTAAAATAACTAGGGGAACCTGGCCCAAAATGACATACTAAGGTAAAATGACACATCGAGGTTTTCTCTAAGTTGGTAACAGCTGCTAATAATATTTCATATATTTATAGATGCGCCATCTAGGGTAAGAGTATAGTTCTAAGTGGAGTTCATGTAAATAGATCGGTTTGTGCGTTAACAATGGTAGTGAATTAAGGGAGAGTTAAATATTTGCAATTGTGATATTGTTTCATTAAATATATCTTACAAAACATCCTAGTTTTTATCTGTTGGAAGCTCCAGGTAATTATTATTCTTATTATTAATGGGACAACAAAGTTTATGCGCTCCTTCACCGTAAAAGTTTATGTTGTGATAAAAAACATTCTATTGATTACATTTGGGTAAAATGACACACTGATAACTCGGTTAATATAACATAGTATGTCATTTTACCCAAGCTCACATATCTTGTGAAGTAAAATAAGTGTTATTGTTTTAGTATGGTAGGAAACTGCAAAATAAGTCAGTCGTGGGATTCACAGCAAATGCAGAGAGCCATTGAAAAGTGGGAAATGGGATGGTTGAAAGCATCGCTAATATTTAATGTGCCTCCAGCTACTTTGCGAAGAAGGGCGTCCAACGGAAATAAACATGGTACTATAAAGGACCTTGGTCGCTACGAAACCACATTCTCCACAGAACTAGAAAGGGACCTCGTCCAGCACATAAAATTATTAGAGACAAGTCTATTTGGCTTATCTTGTGATGATGTCCGCTCTCGTATCAATTAGTAGAAATACCACATCGTTTCAATAAAGACACTGAGCTGGCTGGTTGGGATTAGTTGCGTGGATTTAGATCTAGAAATATCCCTTAGACCAGATATATCCCTTAGAAAACCAGAAGCCACTTCGACTGCAAGGGCACAGTCATTTAACAAACCACTGCTTGCACGATTTTTCAAAATGATGGAGGAAACTCTTAAAAAAAATAATATTAATCCTACACGTACGTTTTTGGAATGTATATGAATCAGGTCTCTCCACAGTTCAAAAACCAGGAAAAGTGTTTGTCACTAAAAGTCGAAAGCAAGTTGGACCAGTAATCAGTGCAGTGCAGAAATAGGATAGCACACAAGAATGATTGCCTGCATGAGCTCATCTGGTAATTATATTCTACCCACATTGATATTCCCTAGGAAAAATTGGAAAAAAGAATTGACAGATAAAGCACCATTAGGAACGCTCGGAATAGCACAGGAAATGGGTTAGATGACTGCTGGGGTCTTTCTTAGGGCATCACTTCAAAGAATATTCGAATCGATGGACACACCAGTCACAAAAATATTGATGTGTTTATTTATGTATAGTATAATTTTATGTTTTCCGCCACACTGTACGCATAGACTACAGCCGCTAGACGTATGCTTCGTTGGCCCAATGAAAATTTACTATAATCGAGAAGTGACAATATGCTTGAAAGTGTCACCCAGGCCGAAGCTGGGACATATTTCCAGATTATTTATTCAACCCTGTAGCAATAACTAACATACCAGACGCACCCCAACATATTACCGCACAACATGAAGTTTTGCTTGAGCAAGAGGAAAATTTCCACTTGAATTTGTCATCACCTCTAACACTTTGCTTCCATCAACTACAATAATTCGATCTCACGAAATTTCTCCTCTTCCATCCACATCAAGTGTGCAACAGAAAATAAGGAAAACTAAGGGTACAAAAGTTTTAACAAGGACTTACTCCCATCCTTGAAGAGTTGAAAGCCAAAGAAATTGAGAAATGTACTACAGAAACTCGAAGAGCTGCAAAACGCGCTGAGAAAAATCTAACTCTCCTACAACTGGATGAAACCGACAACGAAAATAATATAATATTTTCTTCAGATAATGAGGAAAATGACCCCCATGTTTATACTGCAACGGGTATTTGAAGTCAAGGTCCAAATAATCCTGGATAAAATGCCAAAAGTGCTCCAGATAGGCACATTGTGATTGCAGGTGTTTCTAAATTCCGCAAAAAATATGTTTGTGAACTGTGCTAATTTAGCACTATGTCATTTTACCCTAATCTACTCGGGAAACACGACACAGGAACCATATTTTGTTACATATTTTTATAAGGACTAATACTATTTTTAATTTTCTTCAACAGAATTAATTAAGCTGTTTATAGTTCTGGAATATTTTACCTAAATGTTTTGGTTGAAGATTATAAATTAAAAAATAAAACTTTTTACAAATGAAAATTGAAGTGGTATGTCATTATAGGCCAGGTTCCCCTAGTTCTTTTGAAAGAGTTAAATGATAAAGTGGTAGATGATAAAAAACTATCAAATATTCGATGTTTTTCGTACTTTAGTTATATCGAGTTATATCTAAGATACCGCTAAAAATCGGATTCTCTAGAACTCATTAAATTTAACGTTCTATAATGTTCCCATACTTGTTACTTGGGGTAGATACAGCTCATGGCAATCTAAGAAAAAAATTTTGGAAGATTTAAAAATTGATTATTTATCGAGATATATCGATTTTTCGAGGAAAAATGCTCTCTTAAGTTTGCTATATGTTCTCAGGTGGTGGTGCTAGAGCATCGAGTAAGTGCTCATTTTATTCGCGAAGGGTTGCGCTAACATCCTGTTGAAACTCAGGGCTCTGCACTGTGCACCTTCCAGATTTTTTGTAAAAAATATTATCTCGGCTCTTAATAGTTGTAGAAAGTTATATTTTTTTTGAATTCGTGAAAAAATACCAGTAATTGATTTCCGTAACTGCCATTTCCGCCACACAAAAATTGAGAGAGTTATTAATAAAAAATATGTAAAAAAAGTCCAATATTTTCATTCATTTTCTGACCCTTCAAATAAAAAAGTCGATACAACTGCGAATTTTTTAGGTTAAGTTCGCCGTTCAGGCGCGAGTTGAAAGAAATAGAAACTCACATTTAATTTGTTTCCTATACAATATTTTTTTACACGTAGGAATTTATGTCACCACTTGTCTAGAATGCTTGAACTATTACTTATATAGGTATACCGGGAGGCCAAAGGAACTGGAATTTATATCTTATCGTTTGACTTCATTATTATTCACATTTTTCAATTCTTTAGTCTCATTTGATAACCAAAGCTTCGCGTTAAACGATTATCAGACTCTGACATATAGAAGTTAGCTAGCATAAAGTAAAATCGTTTTATTGTGTAACATATTATTATGTTTAACTTTTCTACCTTTTTTATGTTTGTTTATTAATGTTCTTATCTAGTATTATAAATGTATATAAACGTTGCGTTTCCTGTTAGGTTTTACAATGCGAGTTTAGTCCATCCATGTCAGTCTTAAGAAGAAAATTTGAATTTAGAAATTCACTGAATTTTAAATTGGCCTCTTATAGCTGAAGTTTATTTTTATAAAAATGTCGTTTCACCAACGCTAATAAGGTGGCGAGTTGCAAAATGTAATCTACAGTACATAAACATGAAGACTTAAGACAATTCAGTAGGTAGTAAACACAGTTCTATTTCGAGAAATCTGAAATCGTAGATTACATTTGGTAGGTATTAAGAGCAAACCTATTTTTATAGCTGTTTAAACATTTAGGTAGTTACTGTGTTAAATTTTACAAGGTGATGTTGAGCAATGAAATAATAAAGTTTGTAGTGGATATAGTCAATGACTAATGCGATTTGTTTTATTTCTTTCATTTTAAATTGTGCCTAATTAACTGGTCAGGTATATGGCATTTCTTTACAATGTTGTGGTTTAGGTATAGTGTAGAGATGGTACTGAACCGGTGATATTGATGAACCGGTGAGAACGGTTCGGTTCTTTTTGCTGAACCGTTCGCAATACCTGTTACCGTTCAGCCGGTTCAGCACAGAGTCGAAACAACGACTACAAAGTTCCAGTTCAGTTGTTCATTCTACTGTGGCAACTACGCATGTATCATGTATATAACGGACTTTTTTTATTGAAAATACGAATCGGCGGCAAATTAATCATAATGAATAAAAGAACTAGCGCCGTGTGGATTTTTTTTACGATTGCGGACCCAAATAAGCAATTAGCTAAATGTAATTTATGTAAACAGGTCCTCTCGTATAAGTAATCGATAACAAATCTCAAGACATATACTTGGCAGACACCCTATAGTTAACATACTAGTTAGTTTATATGTTTAATTTTTATTTTATGTAAAATATATTTAATTCGCATCGCAAAACTTAATACAAGAAGTAAGAAGTACATGAAATTACTGGAACTAGTCCGAACCGTGCTGAACGTCTGAACAGTCAACTGCGTCTGAACTCTGAACTGTCTGGTCTGAAGTTCTGGTTCTGAACATTAGAATTGCAATAACAGGTAACAGGTATAGTTCGTATTCGAGAACCGGTTCACTGAACGGTTAGTCAATACGCGTTCTCAAGAACCGGTTCAGTTCTTTCCGTACCAACCCTAGATAGTGAAGCTTACCTGGAGAGCTTTGATATAATATAAGTAGCTCCTTTAATATGACGACCGCGCCATGGACCACTGTGGGGTGCAGCAAGTGAAGCGGGGATTCACCCTTATTTTCTCAATTTATAATAATATATC
Source organism: Tetropium fuscum (assembly GCA_964058915.1). Taxonomy (NCBI): domain Eukaryota; kingdom Metazoa; phylum Arthropoda; class Insecta; order Coleoptera; family Cerambycidae; genus Tetropium; species Tetropium fuscum. Next base: position 32,889 of record CAXKVY010001819.1, on the reverse strand, counting down.
AAACTATTATTTATAAAAAAAATAAGTATTAATTAGAAGCAAGTAAAATTAATAATAAAAATGAAAAGTAGATATTATTCCTTCATATATAACCTCTAACCTCAAATGTAAAGTTATTGTGAGCCTATGTCGGTGAGTCGGAAGAGATCGCAGCAGCGGCGGCTGTTGACATTTTTGTTTGGTGGGGCGTTTGTGGTATTTTGATAAAATTTTGTTGTGCTTTATCGAATATTTTCTGCATACGCACTACTTAAACTTGATGCTATATTAGTTGTGCCAATACCTGAAAGCTTACAATATTATTCATATTCTTGGCCGATTTTGTGTCTTTTATCTTTTCGTGGAGAAGCTTCAAATCACATAGGTTCTTTCGTCCACTTAGCATCGCCACCGAACAGTAAACAAACAAAAACAAATACGCATTTGTCTCTTCGCATCCGCACAACCATAACGTCTTTTCATAAATACTTACTAAATAAATACTTGTCAAACTTTCACGTAAACCCTCCTCGGTTTTTACAGCTGGGTTGCACTTGACTTAAATTCAATATGGGCACAGGGCGTTCGTTTTTTTAAATGTCTACCTTGCGCATCAAATTTAGATACCTAAAGATTAAATTCATGAGATCACACACCATCATTTGTAATAATACAATATTACAAAACAAAAGAACCGGCGCGTGTAAGTAAAACCGTTTGATAGATAGAGTACGACTGTGGGCGAGGAGCGAGGGCTCATGACGAGCTAGCCCGCAAAACGCGTGATATAAGGTTTGTTCCAACTACCAATTTTTGCATGGTACATCGTACCGTACGTGAACGGTTTCATGCGCAGGCGCGAATTTTGTATTGTCCTACGGATGGTACAAATCGCCAAGCAGTTGGTGGTTTTAAGTTTTTAGCACAGAATACCCACAAATGCTTTGTGGTTTTTAGTTTTTAGGTTATATTGTAAAAATTGGACGGGATCATTGCCGCTGATATATGAATTATGTTTATTGTTAGAAAAAACGAACCTTTATAATAATTTATTGTCAATAAACGTTAAAAACAAGCCCGATTCAAAAAAAATAAGAGCAGCCTTCATGCGATACGTGCTAATCGCCAAATATCGCCAAAACAACAGATGACCCCAAAAATAAATCATTGACCCCAAAACATTAAAGGTGATCTAAAAAATTAATTAATCAAACTTGTTTTAGAAATGGGATAATATTTCGTCCAATGTACTACTTCAAATTAAATGTCAATCAAACGAAAAGGTTAATTGTTTGTACAAGAAATATAAAAGTAAATTGGGCATCATGCAAATAAAAACGACTGAAAACGAAGACACACCTGTCGCTATATTAAGGCACAATTGCACCTGATTTTCCAAAATAAAAAAAATTTAAATGCAATTTTACGCAAATAGTTCTCCTTATTTTGTTTTATTTCAATAAATTCAAAATCGTCATCAGCGTCTGACATTTCAGAAAAATCGCTGTCCGATATAACGCTCATTGCCGCTGCCGCTGTGACAAGTAAAAACACAAAAAGTTTGATATGAAAGTTGTCAGCGATGTGAGTTTCCGTCCAGATGACACTATTGCGCAGACTCAGCCATGTATTGTACGAACAGTACTTGCTCGGAGCCGTGTATCGAAATGGCCGTACGCGAACTGGTTCGTGTACGATACACAATAAGTTGGAGCGCATGGTGCATCGTCCCATGGATGGTACGTGTCAAAGTTGGAACAGATTATTCGTATTGCGCAAGCGCGTGATCGTCCGCTGTACGATTTTAACGTAAGTTGGAACAAACCTATAAGCGTACCATGGCAACCGACTATTTGCTACCAGAAGCTTGGTCGGCCGACATAAATGCATTGTTTACCACGGTGTAGCGGTCTCCACTTCTGTACCGCAGTACACATTGCAACTTAAAATACGCGTTTTCAATACATTCATGGTTTACCACGTTGCAGCGGACTTTATGTCTGCATCGCAGTAAACAATGCAACTGAAATACGATGTTCAAATATATTCATAGTTTACCACAGTGCAGCGGACTCTATATATACAAGAATACCTATTAAAGAAAATGAAGATGATAATTAAAAAATAGAGTAAACAATGGGAAACAAATGGGGGGGGGGGGGCAAATGGGAAACAAATTATGGGAAAAACTTAAAATGAAATATGTCTTAGAAACTTGAAAGAAATTGATTTACTGTTACTATGATTTCGCGCTCAGCTTGATTGAGTTAATATTTTCTTGCAAACATGTCTGGCATTTTGTTCTTAAGTTAAGTAGGTACTACCGCTTCTAGTTTTGAAGGTCCTCCCTGCTTGCATTCTTTTGGCTCCTCAACCTAAAGTTAGACCTGAGCCTGAAGTCTTAAGTTTTCTCCTAGAAATTGACCTAATTTACACATACTTACATTAACTACTTACTAAGAGGAATTATTACTAATAACTTTGTGGAAGCTTCTATCAGAATCTTGAATGCATTAAAGGCTTTAAATCGCTGTAACACGATGTCTTTCAAGATTCTGATAGAAGTTTCTACAAAGTTATTAGTATTATTTTCTCTCTAATGCATGTGCAAAATGGGTTTAATTAATTTTAACCTACTTCAATTCCTAGGAGAAAACTTAGACGTAGTCTAGGCCTAGGCCTAGGTTTAGGAGCCAAAACGATGCAAGCAGGGAGACCTTGGACACTAGGAGTACCTACCACTTCTAGTTTACTACTTAAGAGGACAAGGTCAACATGTTTACAAGCAAATATTAATTCAAATAAGCCGCACGCTAAGTACCTAAATTTAATTAATAGTGTTACATTTCCTTACAGCCAGTAACAGTAAAACAATGGATTTTAAATTTTCTACGAAATTAGGTATTATTTTGCCCTCAATTATTTGTAATTGTTTGTAATATATTTATTTCAAGTGAAGACTTTAGTATTTAATTATCATGTTTATTTTCTTTGAGTTTTTCTTGCGTTCCTAAATGAATATCGGAGTAGGATCTGTTTCTCGTGTAGGTAAGGGTCGGCGCCGTAGTAAACTATGAATGTATTAGAACGCCTTATTTCAGTTTAATTGTTAATCAATCTAACAGGGTGTTATTTAAAACTAGGCTTATCTTATATGCAACGAGTCTTCCAGTAAGGTGGATCTCTCTACGCCGGTACAGGGGTCGATAGACTTCAGCAAGGTGGTCCTAAAGATGGTTCCAAAGGTGGTTTAAAAAAGATGGTTCCAAAAAAAGGTGGTGTAAAAGGTAGTGTGACTTACACTCGCCGAAAGACAGGTAAGCCATGTAACACAGACCGATAATTTTGTCTTTTTACAAGTAAACAAAAATTAGGTTATGTAAATATATATGTGGTAAAACTTACTAAGTAGTTGGAAAACGACTTCGAAAATATAGCTTAGCTGTGTCCCTCAATCAACTCTGGGGAGTTCAACGCAACGCAGGCTTTAGAGAACACAAAGTAGGCAAAATAAAATATGAACACGTGGTTTCAAGAAAACAAAATGTCTTACCCCAATGTTTTTATATAAAAGTTATTTTGTTTTTATATAAAAGTTATTTGACTTACTAATGTGGTATGTGTAGATTCATCCAAAATCTCAACACATGAACAATGATTTCCTTGAATTATCCCATTCTATCGGAACGTATATAATACGTTATTTAACCAAGAAAATCACTTAAACTCTTAACACATTGAAACACTAGTCTGTCATTCACGCGTCCAGCTAAACAGAAAGCGACGAGTCCATCGCCCCAGGAAATTAGACCATACATCACCGACCTAGGCTAGCGTCACAGACCTGCCAATGTTCAACTCACAAAATAATAAAGCGACACAGATATGAACTAAGATATTTGTGGTAAATCTATGACAAAAAATCTATTAAATGCGCTGTGGCAATATCGATGAATGTAACCGACTAATGAAAGTAATTTGCCGACCTGAATTTCTAAACACACGCTAAAGGGAACGCGTAGTCACTGCTTAAAATCAATTTATCCGTCAAATATACCTAAAATAAATTTCGGATTCTAAAAACGTTAATTACTAAAAGTGAACATAACAAATACATTACATGCATCGTCACTTGCCTAGGGAGGGTGGCGCTGGGTCAGACCAACCGCCGCTGGGTCAGACCAACCCATTTAGTATTTTGTTAGCGATTGATATCTTGTGAATTGCTGCAGCTATCGTAATTTTAAGGATGTAAACCTACACTTACCTGTGGGGATATAGAAACGTGTTTTATCCAACAGCTATTTGGAGCACTTGAACCATTCTCTGGACCGTCTAGTCAACATAATCTTACTAATATATTATTCGCTTAACCTACTTACTTATTACGTACCACTTTAATTTAATTAGTTTTTGAACTTTTTATATTATATTTTTCATATTATTATGAAATAGCTGTGAATAATATATTGTACAAGAATGGGGGTAATATTGAATAGTTGTAATAAATTAAGAGATTCTCAATTACCATTTTTATGGCCTTGCTGTAATTTCAACATTTTTAGTAAATTTAACAGGGAAATCTGACAGATTTTTTGTATTAACAGTTTCAATATGTTTTTCTTAATGCGATTTTGGAAGAAATGTCACAATAGATATTTCTGTGCAAACGGATGCGAGTTACACAAAATTACACAAGTAGAAAAGAATTTTATACGTTTAAAAACAATCCAGTGGGTTGCAACGATGTGACAGCTTGTCTGTTTCATAGATTGTCAGGTCTAAATAACCTACTACGAAATGAACAAAACCACTTGCGTAAAATTTTACTTTTAGTAACTGGTTGTGAAAAGTAAGACGTTTCCTAACGTCAAAGGGTTTTGAAAAGTGGCACTTTAAATGCCAAAATTAGAAAAAATATTTTCTGTTATAATACGTCATTGTCATTATTCGGCGGTCATATTGATTTTTGTTCTCACTACCAATACTCCTGATGTTGAGATCGAGTATACGTTTTATAGCGATATACGGAAATCAAATGTGAACTGTGGTTTAATAATTTACGGCTGTTAATATCCAATACTATGCTATAATGGATACATCATACTTCAGTTAGGAAGTATATTATTTTGTTATTACCGGCCATGGTCAAAGAATAAGTACTTGTAGCCTCAATTTAGAGATGTAAAGGAACGAATCCTGAACTATAAAGGATTTACCGGTGTGTATTATTGGTCGTCATCAAATGCGTATCACTGAGAAAAGGTTGGTGTGAAATCGTTCTCAATTTCTAATACCTTAGAGGGTCGGTGACACACTTCGCCAAGTAGGATCACGTTGAGGGTAAAATATATACGTATTTTCTCAAGAACATATTACTTACTTAGTCGCCTGATTGATTTCTCTCATATATAGGTACCTGAACGTATATAACTACAAACAATACTTTGGGGCTACATGAAAAATAAACTACATGTCTAACTACTGTGTACGTGCAGTCAATGATAATTGAAGACATACCTAAGTGGATAAAGGTGTCATGTCGCATTTATAAAGTTTTGAGCAAATTAACAAAAGACTTATTGTTTATGGAGGACTCAGTCCCTTGTTAATAGTATCAATTTATAGTAGGATTTCGTAGATACAGATATTAAGGTTATAATTTTTTCATAATTTTCTCCAATAATTATAAAATAAACATCATCATAATAATATGTAATATTAAAATATTAAAATAATCTTTCTTGTTCTGAAACTTTCAGCTTACAATATAATTGCCACATATATATAAGCATCACATAAATTGGATCCTTGAGATTCATATACATTAAGGAAATAAGTAAGTATTCAATAATCAAAATTAACCAAATATCTTCCAAAAAAATAAATTTCTATAAAAAAAAATATAAATTTAATACAATTTTGTCTAGCCCAACGTGGGGCATTTAAAAAAAATGTATTATAAAAATAATACAATATATATATATATATATATATATATATATATATATATATATATATATATATATATATATATATATATATATATATATATATATATATATATATATATATATATATATATTTTTTTTTTTTTTTTTTTGTTGGTTTTTCTGAAAAATCCGCCCCCTCTAGAGCCACGCCTAAGGAAATCATCCCTAAAATCTACGTATATAAGCCGTGGTCGGATTTGCATGTCCTTTCTTCCGGTATTTACCGACTAAATTTAAGGGCCCAGCAGACGTTTTGAGGAAGTCTAAATTAGGGTTACTAAATTTCGTATCTACAGTCTGTCGATGACATCAGATTATAAACATATATTATCTGGTGGCGGTGCTACCTCTTTATTAAAAACCCACCCCTTCGGCAAAGCAGCGTCGCCGAAGTCTTAGCAGAGAGCGACTTATAAAATGTTAATTGAAGACATACCTAAGTGGATAAAGGTGTCATGTCGCATTTATAAAGTTTTGAGCAAATTAACAAAAGACTTATTGTTTATGGAGGACTCAGTCCCTTGTTAATAGTATCAATTTATAGTAGGATTTCGTAGATACAGATATTAAGGTTATAATTTTTTCATAATTTTCTCCAATAATTATAAAATAAACATCATCATAATAATATGTAATATTAAAATATTAAAATAATCTTTCTTGTTCTGAAACTTTCAGCTTACAATATAATTGCCACATATATATAAGCATCACATAAATTGGATCCTTGAGATTCATATACATTAAGGAAATAAGTAAGTATTCAATAATCAAAATTAACCAAATATCTTCCAAAAAAATAAATTTCTATAAAAAAAAATATAAATTTAATACAATTTTGTCTAGCCCAACGTGGGGCATTTAAAAAAAATGTATTATAAAAATAATACAATATATATATATATATATATATATATATATATATATATATATATATATATATATATTTTTTTTTTTTGTTGGTTTTTCTGAAAAATCCGCCCCCTCTAGAGCCACGCCTAAGGAAATCATCCCTAAAATCTACGTATATAAGCCGTGGTCGGATTTGCATGTCCTTTCTTCCGGTATTTACCGACTAAATTTAAGGGCCCAGCAGACGTTTTGAGGAAGTCTAAATTAGGGTTACTAAATTTCGTATCTACAGTCTGTCGATGACATCAGATTATAAACATATATTATCTGGTGGCGGTGCTACCTCTTTATTAAAAACCCACCCCTTCGGCAAAGCAGCGTCGCCGAAGTCTTAGCAGAGAGCGACTTTGGGGTGCCCAACTGCCCACCCTTGACCCTAAGGGCGTGCGCGTTACACCATTTATATTTGGAACCTTGCAAATGTACAGGAGCAATCATACATATGCCTCTTACTAACAGTTGCTCAATATTTCTAGAATGTATAGATTTTTATGGCAAATTCCTCCAAATTCCTCCAGAACATTTAAAAAACACGGAACAGTGTCTACAAGAATGCGTATGGCATAGAAGAAATGGGGAACTGACAGCTGAGAATCAAGTGGGACAGCGTGGTGCTGTTTAACATATATGGGATTACTACAGTGTTCATTTATGAGGTCAGGCGGAATTGTAATATACTTTCACATATACTGTACAATAAATGTAATAGCTAGTGTTACTTATGTTGTAATGAGAAAATTAGGTCATTTTTATTAATTCGTCCCATTCAATATCTCTGTCCACACCATATCGCTGCTCCGAAATTAGGCCATGGCCGTTCTTTTTTATGATTAATTATATCTGCTAAAGAAAAAACTATGCTACAAGATGATGGCTACACAATGCCCGGGGACCGGGATGTTTTATTCTACAAATGTAGGCACACTAATGGCCCTAGTTCAGATGAAGAACAATAGATCGTGAGATGACAGGACTACACCCTGAATACAATGCTATTGTCATCACGCCGAATTTGGTAGGTAAGTAGTTAAGATTTCAGGCCATACATATACTGCTGCTATATACGTATACGTTACTATGGTCTATTTCGAAATGAACGAGACTAACAATAGCTCAATACATGTGCAAATTCTCAATAAATATAGCACGGGTGCTTATAGGTAATTTCTATAAATTGAAGTATATAGAAATACTTATATATTTTCATGTTCACTATCCGTACTAATGGATATGTATACCTGCCAATGAGATATGAGAGATATGCGATATGAAAGAGATATGCCTATGAGATATGAGATTCACATATGAGATAACTAAAATTGAGTAATACCCATCCCGGTATATTATCAAAGCCACTCGATCTTTACAAGACACTGTTCTAATTAAATCACAAACTTCCCGAGGTGTCACAGATGATGGAAACAACGGGATATTGCTAAACGGGACATTTTTAGAATGTTTAGGAATAGACATAGTAGCGGTAAGTTCATTAATTGAGTTTATGAAATAATCATTGAAGCATTCAGCTGTAGATTTCAAATCTGTTATCAATTTTAATAATAATAAATATCAATTTTTTAATTTTCTCATTAGATTTCTCGACTTATTAGCTGAATTTAACATTTTTAAGTCGTAATATGATCTTTTCGCGAGTCTAATATCATTGCACATATGGCATTTTAATATTTATATTTAATAATACTTCATTGTCATGTGAACTTTTATATATTTAAAATAGTTTAGATATATATCGAACCCTGTATTTATTATTTCTTTAGTGAACCACGGTCAACTATTTTTAGTGGTCTTTTTTGTCTTGCACATTTGTAGTGGAAATGCCAAGTTTATTTTTTGTGTAAATGAGCCAAAACATTTCTCAAATTTTACGTCACTACTGACATTATATTACATACGCCAAGTCCAAATTCCAAGTAAACTTCCACCAGCAGCAATCCAATAATCGATGATGAATTTCAGGATGAAAATGAAAAGTTGCTTTATTACAATAAATAATATGTTAAAGCAGAAGTATTAATTATAATGTTGCGACCCAAAACATGCAGTGATATGAATTTTTTAATTTGTCGACTTTTGGCCATTTTCGGTGCTTAAATCGCCGATAACTCAAATGCAGTGAATTATTTTTGCCCAATTAACCCTTTGCAATTTCATTGTTAGTAACAAATTACCTGCCACCCATTCACTACCCGCTCCACTGCAGTCAAGCGTTCTTTACTCCAATGTTCGGACACGTTTTAAACCATTTTACGCGTTTTAAACCAACGTGCAAGTAGAATACCATGTATATTCTACTTTTATATAATATTCTGAAATTTCCAAAACCGTTGTAAAATAAACGATCGGACCATCGCACGAGCAAGGTTGAATACCTGCATAAAGGGCCAAAAAAAATGTAATTGCCAATTGTAAAAGTTACGAATTTTCAATAAAGCCCCGTTTTGTTAAAAACAACAATTGGCTGTTTAATTAATACACAGATATGTATTATACTTTAAAACCCTGCACAGTTCGTTAGCTATTATATTTTAATGCCTTAAAAAACTTCTGTAGCTTGGCCTCTGAAAATGATACTCGGGATCACGAAAAGCGGTTTTTCACAAATATCTCGTCAACGGTAACTTTTATCGGAAACATGGTGGTTATCATTTGCAGCTTAGGAAATTGGCTACCAAAAATATATCATTACTTCTTTTCGTAAGATAAACGGTTTTCGAGAAAATTCGATTTAAAAGATTGTAGCGCACACTCCTCAACAGTATGTATGTGTATTATGTGTATTATGGAAATAATATTATCATTATTGTATTCGATGGTTACAATGATCATAAAAAATATCAAAGCTGCTGCACAACGTCGTCGATGTGCAAAAGTTTAATCATCTACTGATATTCTCTGATGGATCCATGACTATTACTAGTCAAGAAAATTTTCTGTTGATTTATTTCTGTTATTTGAACAATTTGAACCTACTAATGTCAATGTAAAATAAGCTCAAAATGATGCTGATGTTCTCATCATTGAAACAGCAATATCTTCATCTGATAGAAGATTAATTTTCTAACCTGAAAAGGCAAAAATTCCAACAAAAATTTACTGTTCACAAGCTTAAGCTTGTATCCTACATGTAAAATCATATTTTATATTTACAGGCAATGACCGGTTGCGATATAATATCAGCAATTTTTTTCAGGAGTATTAATTTTACCTTTTTTTAATTTTGCCTTTAAATTATTTGAAAATAATAAGGGATTAATTAATTACGCCAATGTTCTACTGACTAGTGTTCAACTACTGACTTTTAATAGTGGTATCCGTTTTCTCTTGACTATGTATAAAGCACCAGTAAAATAAATATGTATTGACAAACACAGATTTTTGACGTTTTGAAACCAAGTGTTGCAAATATTTCTAAATTCCGTATATTTTTGCGTATGTAAGCGGACTTTCATCATTTTGCCACCATTAGCCCAAAAAAACGTATGTAGTTGATTCGGTGATTCTTGCCAAAAACGCTTCACCTATTCACGAACCCACGATTAATGTTTCAAATGAATCGAGAAACTTTTTTCTAAAATTTTATATTTTCTCTTAATACTTAATGTAATAATACTATTTTTCTAAAATTTCCCTCTACATAAAAGAAAATGATAACGTATATTTAAAACAAATAATCTTTTAACTATCACGTGATACAATGCGTAATTACCGTATAAATTGTTTATATAATTTTCTGCATTAGTCTCTCGGGCCGCGAGCTAGAAATTAAGCAGAACTCAACGGGGTAAATGCACATATTGCGCTTGATGTTACCATAGTATAATAATTACACTCTGATATTACCAATTAAGCCCAAAATTACATTGTTATGAGCCTTTAGGCTACACCAAATGTATTCTAATGTAAGAAATTATTATTGCAAGTGAAACGAATTTTAAATGTAATATTTTATTCAAATAAAGCACAAATACAAAATACAACAACATTGTTATTTACAAGTTCTGGGTTATTCATTTATTGAATGTGTTAAGCAGGTGAGATGGGAATGTATATTAATTAAGATATAATCTTTCAGAATTTAATTCATTTACGCAAAACTAACCGTTATTTGACCTTTGTAATTAAAAAAATTAGTACCAAACACATTAAAAAAGTACATTAAAAAAGTACTGGACACGTCGATTTTGTTTTAAGGAGGCTCACTTTTTTTGTGTACATTCTGATAAGTAAATAAAATTTGTTTGATTCAGAAACATCAACAGAAACAGTCAACTAAATGCCGTATTGTATTATATTATCGTAGTCGAAACGTTAATAGTTGTAATTTTTTAGCTTCTTAACAGTTTCAAATTTAAATTCAAACCACCATTTGAAGTAGTTACATTAAGACAGTTGTTGTGTACATAGTGTAGTAGGAGCCATATTTTATATGGGGAATTCTTTGGTGAAATTTTGGTCCAGAACTCTCTTTATCCAACTACTAATTATTGACATTATGAATTGAAAAATTATGGGAAATAAGTAGGTATATAAATAGTTTATGGAAAATAGTTAATATATATTTAGCAATATATCCACCTTCTCATCCACTTAACATCTTACTTTAATCATGGTGCCTTATACTATTCCTAACTAATTTTTACAAGGACGTCTATACACCAACTACAGTTTATAAAATCTACCTAAGGGGCTCAAACTTCTTTAGATTTTATAAATATATCCTTATAGAACATACATCTCTACAATACCACAGTATAGGAAAAGTCTACAGAACTATATTCTGTAAACTTTGGTACTGGTATATTTACACTCTGATAATAATACAGTAAAAATCATGGTGACGATATCAAACATTTTTTGCTTAACCTAATATTTTTTTTTTTGTAAAATGTTTACAAAATATTTACAATAAGTACAGGCCCCCAAGTAATTTCAGGTGTTTATTATCTATAAATAGGTATACATTTTCAGGTATATTCGGCATAAAGTAATGGGATACAAAGTAATGTTCATTATTGAAATGAACACTGTGATCACATTAATTACAATTATTTTTTGCATCAAATTGAAGAAATCAGTACGTATTACGTAGTAAGTCTATTATTACGGAATAAAAATGTTGGCCTGGGCAGGAATCAATCGCAAGATCCTCTGTATATGGGACAGTGGTTTACAGCCAAGGCTGGTACAGTATTATATAAGGCAATTCAGGCGTACGTGAGTTGGGTTGAGATTTTTTGCGTTGATTTCTTGCTTTCTCACGATGGAAATCCACTATTCTCTTTGAATCAGCTAATGCTGATATTTTGGGAAACAATGGAATTGATACTGGCTATTTTTATAACTAATAATACATTTACGAGCTCCCATGTTAAAACAGTGTTAAAACAGATGTGATCATTATAAAGTTGCCACTGGGCGTACGATTGTTCACCGCCTCCCCACCCAGCAGCTGCACATAGCGAATAAATTTTAGACTGTGAGTGCTTGACTCCTGTCATTTGCCTGTTTCATCGCCTATAGCATGCTGATGAGGGCATAATAAGTTCGAAACCGGTCCATGTCTGGTGAAGAATTGACAAACGATTTTGGCGACCAATCTATGATTTCTAGATGTAATTCAATGCAGGTAGGTTTCACTGCCCTCTAGTTAGTTGTTTTCTGCAAATCCGACAACAACAAAATGAGTTACAAAAAGTTAATTTGGCAAGCCATAAACTATTTGTCTTATATTTTTTTTCTAACTAGTCACACATTTTGTTAATTTTGACATAAATTTAGTATGTATATTGTATTCTCCATTATGAGAATAATTACCATAGATAATTCATACCCCATGAAAATACCATTATATTATTCACATTATATCTACCCTGTACAACGATTTGTTTTTACAATTTAAAATTTTTAATTTTAACAACAGTTAGGTTAGGTTATTTTAGGTTAGGTTAGGTTAGGTTACATGAAATTTTATTATATTAAATATTGTTTAATGTATAACACATATTGTCGTGGTATTACCAGTGTATAGTTTTACAAAACGATTATGAGAAAATACGTCTTTACTAGTATGGTTTAAGAATCATCGCATGCCATTGCATGAAAGATAAGTTAAGAAATATATACCTTTAATTCTGGATAAGAAGCCTATCTATGTTGAGAGACAAATTAGAACACGGAAACAACAGTAAGTATGTATAAGAATATATTAAGAAATGGGAGATATTATGAGAAATACCGGAGGTTTTCTTGCAAGGATTTCTCAGAGTAACGTTTGATGTAGAAATTGAGAAAAATGTATTCGATTACTTGGTTCTACAACTGCCGATTTAATGAAATCTGGCATCTCTAATTGCGGATAAGGTCGTTCTTATACTGATTGTAAGGTCGCTAAGGATAAAGGTGACACGATATTTCATTTCTAACAAGTGGCAGCACCTAAACTGTCACAGTATATGTCCTACTATTCAATATAGGTGAAATTGACAAACATGCCAGAGTACAAGAAATGCATAATAGCACAGCAAATTAGCTAACCTATTGCATTTGTTGATAAAAGCACCAAAGGCACAGAGGTAGACCGATGTAAGTGTTTTGAATGAAAATATACAAATAGGTTTGTAAGTGATATATATATATATATATATATATATATATATATATATATATATATATATATATATATATATATATATATATATATATATATATATATATATATATATATATATATATATATATATATATATATATATATATATATATATATATATATATATATATATATATATATATATATATATATATATATATATATATATATATATATATATATATATATATATATATATATATATATATATATATATATATATATATATATATATATATATATATATATATATATATATATATATATATATATATATATATATATATATATATATTATATATTATATATATATATATATATATATATATATATATATATATATATATATATATATATATATATATATATATATATATATATATATATATATATATATATATATATATATATATATATATATATATATATATATATATATATATATATATATATATATATATATATATATATATATATATATATATATATATATATATATATATATATATATATATATATATATATATATATATATATATATATATATATATATATATATATATATATATATATATATATATATATATATATATATATATATATATATATATATATATATATATATATATATATATATATATATATATATATATATATATATATATATATATATATATATATATATATATATATATATATATATATATATATATATATATATATATATATATATATATATATATATATATTGTTAGGGTTACCTCTGTTACCCGAGGCCCTTTTACAAGCCTTGTTAAAATAATTAAACTTCTTAACGATTGGGACATCGTTGTCAGTATACGCCATAATGACGCCGAAAATTGATCCCAACCTATTACTTATCAATTTTCCAGGATTCTGAAAAGTTGTACTATCTCTTTTTGCACTAGTGAATGACAACCACATGTAATATATATATATATATATATATATATATATATATATATATATATATATATATATATATATATATATATATATATATATATATATATATATATATATATATATATATATATATATATATATATTTTGTTACGGTTACCTCTGTTACCCAAGGCCCTGTTACAAGCCTTGTTAAAATAATTAAACTTCTTAACGATTGGGACATGGTTGTCAGTATACGCCATAATGACGCCGAAAATTGATCCCAACCTATTACTTATAAATTTTCCAGGATTCTGAAAAGTTGTACTATCTCTTTCTGCAGTAGTGAATGACAACCAAATGTAAAAAGTTGTTCTATTATAAATATTTATTAATATTTAATTAATATATATAAATAATTAAACTTCTTAACGATTGGGACATCGTTGTCAGTACGACATAATGACGCCGAAAATTGATCCCAATCTAATTACTTATAAATTTTCCAGGATTCTCAAAAGTTGTACTATCTCTTTTTGCACTAGTGAATGACAACCAAATGCAAAAAGTTGTTCTAAGAAATGATTTTTTTATATAACTAAAATTAATGTTCAAATATGCATTAACACGTAACGATGATTTTTTTTTGAATACAATCATGTATCTATAGCTTACGGATGTATGTTTGTTCTCTATCAACGGCAGACTGTAAAAAACTGTTCCCTTTCTTACAAGCGGCAAACAAGGGACGATAGTGACAACAGCTTAAATTAATAGCTTTTGTAATTTAAAAATGTTTTAAAATCGGATGTAGCGAGATAAATCAATAAGTTTTTAAACACCCGGTATAAGTGCATTGCGATAAAAAGATTACCAATAACTCGTAGGTACACATTTTTCATTAGAAACCACAATAATTGTTCGATAACTTCGATAGGTATATTTACGAAAGGTTTTCTATTATTGGCGGAGAGGGAAGTGCGGAATGTAGAAAATGGAAAGGAATTTCATGACACGTATTGTTACTCTACCGGTCATTAATTTGAAAGGCTCCGGGCAGTGGTTAGTAATTAATTACTAAAATATTTTTCAAATACAGAATATATGAATGTGTCATATATCAAAGCTACCTTTGTTATGGATATGTAAACGTTTCTCTATATAGTGACTACATATTTATAAAATCTACTCCGATTGTATATTATTTAGTTTAACTGAAAAGAGTCATTTTCTATCTATTTAAGTATTTCTTTATCTATTTATTTATATTTATTTATTTTCTTTATTTATTTATTTATTTCTTCGTTTGTTTGTTTGTTTGTTTGTTTGTTTGTTTGTTTGTTTGTTTGTTTGTTTGTTTGTTTGTTTGTTTGTTTGTTTGTTTGTTTGTTTGTTTGTTTGGTTGCTTGCTTGCTTGCTTGTTTGTTTGTTTGTCTGTTTGTAAATTTTATATATATTTTACTTTAAATATGCCAGTACTTATTTATTATTAATAATTTCGTTTTAGTGCTTGTATGCAATTTGTTGTTACGACCTTTTATTGCCATCTAGATGTTTATTAGGTTTTGTCTATTTCAATAAATGATAACAATTATAAAAAGAGTATTTAAAATGTATAATAATATATACATTAACGCATCCAAGAAAAAAACATATGCAAAGACATCTTTAAAAAATTAGAACAAATTCAATTAAAATAAAAATATTAACAATTAAAAACAATAAAAATCAAATGAGTGACAAATGAATGAGCAATAGCAAAATTAAAAAGATGAATTCAGGCATGTTCTAAAAATACCAGGACTATCATACACACCATTATAAAATAACCTGTAGTGACGAGAATTTCTTAATGTTGGTTCTAGGTGTGGGCAGATGAAATAATTTTATGTATGATTTCATTAGTTTAGCGGTCATTAACTGATACATTATAGTATTAGTCCCATAAAGTACACTTTCGGTACTAATGCATTTGCAAACAACATCGGGTCTCCGGCTTCCTAAGTTAGACGTTTGTCATATGGCCTTATTACAAATTAGCAAGGTTATTCAATTTCTTGACATATTTAGCCTCCTAACAGTGGCGGCTCGGCGTACGAAGCAACTGAGGATAAGCCTCACTGTAGACTTTGGCCGGCAATGTATTATATTTTAATATTTACTATTCTACCCACTTTTGACCTAAATAAACAGCTGATAAACTAATTTCCAATTACCCATACCCCTTATAAATTACCTATTACATTTATTAAGGTCAAAATCAAATAATTGCAATATGTCTTGGAGTTTCCACCCGCACGACCATGCCCTACCTCCACAACAAAGTCTCCAAGTCCCGCTCCCCACCACAACATGATGCGTCTGAAATCTCAGGGTTCCCCCTCTTAGCCCTCCACGCGAGATAGTAAAATAACACGTTATTTTCGCCGGGCTTTGAGGCGCGTTTTGGGGTGCTTCATCATGTGTGCGGTTTAGCAGTAGTATATTATGTAATTATTTTAAAGATTTATGGACAAGGCAGGTATTAACTTAAAAGACGTATTTAACTTAAAAGACGTAAAAACGTAAAAGAAAACTTGACCCAATGAGAGCACCAGTTCTCCAAAACATAGCATTAAATTTTGCACCACAGGTGAAATACTTGGGGGTTACTTTCGATGCTAAAAACTAAACTGGAATCTTCACCTCGAAAGAAGAATAAATAAGGGCTACATATCATATAAGCAGCGTCGCAGGACGGCAGGGAAAACCTGGGGAATGAAACCTAGGGTGGTCTTGTGGATATACACTGCTATCATAAGACAGATGGCCTACGGAGCTGTTGTTTGGTGGCCCAAGAGTCAACAAATAACAGCAAAACTCAAGCTATGCCAGGTACAAAGAGTTTACCTCGTTGGTACAACACCAACGAGAGCAATGGAGATTATGCTGTGTCTTCCATTTACATCTAGAAGAACTGGCTTTGACTACCATGACTCGCCTCAAGTCCGTTGGCATACTACCAAACTCAAGCTGTGACCAAAACCAGAAGCCGCCTGTGGACTGAGGCTGTCAAAATGATACCTCTTTTACAGGCATGTGCAGATGGTATTCCGCCTCGGCTTGTCTTTAGTAAACCTTACACCATACAAAATGCTAGTGAAGATGATATCGGCGTTGAAGGTGTAAACTATGTCTTCATAGACAGATCAAAGAAAAAAGAAGGCACTCCGCACTCCGACCAATTTCCAGATTCCAGATTACAGGGCGCTCTAACTGAGGGGTGTTGTGGAAATGTATTCCTATTTATTAACTGAGATCGGGTGCGGCCTCACCTCTTGCAGCTACCATGAGCCACCACTGTCCCCCTAATTTGCGAGAACGAATCACACTTTATAATAAACTTCGTTTTAACAAGACGAATTAAATAATGAATTTATGGAATAATAATTAGCAACATCCTAGTATTCACAGTTGCCATTGCTGAAGTTTTATAGCATGAAGTACAAGCGAACAGAACATAATTGGTAATTAACCTCATTAATTATAAATTCAGTGAATGAGGTTATTTATTATAATACAGTAACCAGGGAGAGGTTCATATTGTACTCCTTGATCATGTGACCGGAAGAATGGTCGAATGGATTCAAATGCCTTAGATTTGCCTTCTTTTTGTCTTTGTAGTGAAAGTGGGATTTGTTGGTCTGCCACTGGATATTCTCAACTCAGGTGTTTAAATGAAACGATCACTGATCGAGGAATTTGCCTTAATTTTACTTTTGTATGTTTTTGGTGTAGGAAGATGAAAATAAGATATTTAGTATTAGGGGAGAGATGGGTAGCCCTGGACACCTAAGAAAATATGTAAATTACAAATGACTGAGAAGAGTTTTTGCAGAAATACAATGGGAATCAAAATCAAAGACTATTTAACTATTTAATAAAAACTAAAACAAAATTATCAAATAATTACTATGACATAAAATAAAAAAGGTTAAAGAAACGGACACTACATTAGTGGTGGATTAACTAACTAATTATGACATTACATTGAACAAAAGTCACAAAATGCGTTTCCCTAGTGATCATATCTTGTAGTCGCAGTATCATGATCATAGAGTTTATAAAACAGGCAGGCAAATTTTCACTCAGCGGACTGTAAAGTTTTATATTCAGCCTGCTCAAATTGTAAGCGCTCGCGACAGTTGCACAAATAAACATGCTCTGTAACCTTGCGGGCTAGCGAATAATCACAATAGACAGACACTCTTTGCTCAGCACATATTAATATTCCGATATTACTATTACGTTTTCTTTCATGGCCCTGCAAAGCCGGCTGACTCAGCCAGCATGTCGCATATCGCTATGTATTTTAAGAGACGGATCCCATATACACGCCGAGTAAAAACATTTAAAATTAAATTATTAAATTACCTAATTTGTTTCGGGGTTACATTATTCTTGTCTATGTTATCGGCACTCAGGTATAGCAATTTTATATTACCATCTGCATTGAAAGCCTGTTTACAGTTTGAATAAATAAATCAATACGAAAACTTGCAGCGACGAAGGCAGAGACGTAAAATTAATTAAAAGGCTTTCTGAGGTGGGGATTTAATGTGAATCCAGGACCGTTTTCTCCATTAAGCTAAGTAGGCACAGAGCCTTTCGAACCTTTCATTACAGTGATTATTACAGGTTTACAACAATAACTCAGTTTTCCAAGATAATAAGTAATCATATTGTTACGTTGTTCTGCCTTCTTGAGGTGAACTGGTTTTTCTGGATGACAGGCAATATGGGTTAGAACTTCATTTCTGAAAGAAATATTTGACACTGAAATACATTAAAAGTGACACACTTGAAATTTTTCTCGCGTTTAACGTGTTATAATTTCTAAACTACTTGACTGATTGCCACATACTTTTTTTATTTTGAAGAATGATTTTCATGAAGAATGATTTTTAAGATTTTCCAACAGGCCCTAATTTTTTTATTGATTAAATATTTATAAGCGGAACAGGGAAAAATAAAAGTGTCCGTTTTATTCAAGAATTATACACCCTGCAGATTTATTCGCTACTTGAGATAAGCCAAAAATACTCAGCGTTTAGAGCGGAATCCGTATTAAATGTTGTTTTTTAATCACTTCTTTTTCTTGTTTTGTTTAGAGAATACTCACGTTTTAGCAAAGTAAGATAAAATACATATTAACAAAATTCATGTCCTATTTTGTTTAAGGATTTTCTATGTACGCGACAAGTAACAAACTACATATTGTTACAAAATATGGTAGACGTCTAAATATTTTCATCATCACAATCTTGTACCACATCATAAACACAAACCAGCAGGTTATCTAGTTACCTGCAACTTTTACAGTGACAAATGCACTAGTGGTTTTTTCACTTATTCATCCTTTAATAAATGATCGCGGTCTTCGTTGCCAAAATAAATAGTTTGACATTTTGGTCAACAACCTATTGAATTATTAAACACTAACAATGAGTCGCTTCGGTGAGTTTACGAACAACGAAATTACTGAAATTGTTAATACCTGTGTGCCTGCTAATATAGTTTTTATCTATGATATAGTTGCGACTGAATCATCAATCTGGCGACAATTTTCTACTTTTTGCAATTCGAGGATATAAAACTAGATATAAACTTGATAAAGGATATAAACTTGAGCCAGATACTATAGAAAAATTGAATATAATCATCATACAATTTGGAATACCACCAAGAAAATACTGCAAAGTAAATATTATAAAAAACTCAATATTGTATTTAAAGAGAAAATCCAGGGCATATGCTTTTATAAACATAAGGTATTTGCAATGGTCAGATTATATGACGAAAATGAAATGAAAGGACCTCAAATGAAATTATATCACATTTTGGAATTTGCTGGATAGGGCTGGAACCTTTGATGTAACTATAACACTCGGAGTAGTTTCCACAAACACCAAAACACTTTCACTTCGCTCGACGCGCGTTTCGCGTTGGCGAAACGCGTGAAAGTGTTTTGGTGTTTGTGGAAACTACTCCGAGTGTTATTTTGGAATTAGTTAGGAGAAGCAACTTACAGCAAAACCACTTATTTCGTATCTAAAATCGAAAATAATGGAAAAGAAACTCGACGTATCGAGTATAATCCTCTATTTTCGAAAACGAGACAAGGCGGGGACAATATAGTATATTGTGTCACAAGGGCAGAAAATGAGCTTTCGCAGGCCGCGGCTATTACCTTCACGAGCGAGCGAAGCGAGGGCAGCTGATAGCTAAGGGCTGCTAAAGCGTTTTCTGCATGTGTAACACAACTGTTTTTTCGCCTACCAGAAAAAAAAATAGGAAAATGTAACAAAAATCTTTTATAAATACAGACAGAATTTAATAAGAAATTTAAGTAGGTGCTTATAGTAAAAATGTATGAATTTATTTCTTATAGTACCTAATTAATGTTAATTATCCCTCGAGCACAATTATTATGGATAGTAATAGTAGAATTTATAGACATTTGGTAGGTTTTTGAAGTGCTAGCAGTATGGTGACTTATTTCTATGGATGAAGTTAATGGTGCATGGAATTATCTAGATAAACTGGCAATTCATTTATTTGGTCGTAATTATTTAACACTTTAGTTGTATTTTATCTGCGTGTATTAGGCTGCTGTTCTTTTTGTCAGGATTGTTTGAGAAATGTTATTCTTATTCGATGAGCAGCCGTCACTATATCCTTCTGCAACTGCAGAAGAACGCCAACCTCCATGCTTTTAATTGTTACCAAATCACTCCCGTCGCAGTTTCAAAAAAGTAGCTATTTTTTCTGGAATTTTGCTGAATGCGTTTATCCCAATCGGTTGTATTGTACATGTATTATTCTTGTAATAAATGAATAGACGATTATGAGGAGTATGGATAGGTTAAGGTAGCTAAGGGAAATATATTTGTTGTGTATTGTAAGTTGATTCAATCCATCAACAGTTTTGTTTGTGATTGTAAATATCCTTGTAATATTATTTTTTGTTTCTGGAACTGTCATGTTTCCAAAAGCAGGCAGATAAATAAATTTTACTTTTTTTTACTCTAAAATTAAAAAAAATATATAAAAATTAAACAAAACATATATTTACAAAAATGATGCTAAGGCTATGCTGTACCCGCACCTACTGTACATCTATACACTTTCAGACGATTTTCTCTTATTTTCAGAATAATTAATCTTTGTAGGTATATTAATTATTTTCTTTTATTATTTGTGTGAAAGCATCGTACATATTATACTCAGACGTCGGTTCTGTGTTAGACCGCGGATATCTGCGTTTTCTCGCCATTCCTGTCGATTACTGCCGTATACTGCGAGAGAGGATTAAACTGGTTGAGAAATCTCAAACGGAACACTTCACTGAACGTCGTCCTGAACTGTCTTGACATGGTGCAGTAGAGGATGAAGTTAATCCCGGAATTTGTCAGCGCTAGGATGTCCATCACGTCTCCTGGAAACAAAGGAAAAGAGGGTAAGTATGATGGATGATATTATCATTTAGTAATAAAAGGACAGCCAATCATCTTTAGGTCAAAATCAGATTAGGTCATTCTGGGTTAATATTCATAATTATTTTAGCAAACTGTAGATAAAATTATTAATTTCAAGTTGCGTATCTAGTCTTTTGTTAAATGCTTGAGTTTTAGTGGGGTTAATTATACAGGGTTAATAAAAGGTTGTTGTAGAACACTAATTTTTAAACACCCTGTGGAATAATTTCATAACCATAATTCTTGGAAAATACCAATTTTTATGTAGAACAATGCCCTTCCTACATTCGGTTTTTTATTCATGTTTTAGGTGTATTGCTTAATTTTTCAGAGCAAAATGAACTCATCACCAACAGTTTACTTTAAGTAAATAATTTCATATAATAATTTCATAACCAAATTCTTGCAAAATACCAATTTTTTTGAAGAACCATACCTTTCTTTCCTTCATAAAAATTAAATAAAAAAAGTATATTGTTTGGTTTTAATAAGCAACTTATAAAGCAATTATTGCAACATAAAAAATTAAACTTTCAAATTCAAATTTCAAGACAATCTGATTCATCTATAACTTTATTAACCCGAAGAAACGTACTTTTTACAACAAATTTAGCTACATATTTTGTAGTACCATCTCTACCTCTTATAACTGCCTGCATACGTCACGTCGGTTCAGACTGTCAAGATTACGAATAATATCTTATTTTGGGGTTGAGGGATATTTTGCCATTCCTCCTGAAGGGCTAAACGTAGCTCATTTACCATAGCCGGAACGGAGCTACTTCCCATTTTCTGACTCGCTTACCAAGCATATCTCACACATGCTCTAGTGGGTTGAGATCAGGCGAACATGCTGGCCAGTTCATTTTGTTAATATCAACTACCGCGAGGTATTGTGTAACACACATTGCTGTATGTGGCCGCGCATTATCCTAGATTAGGATAAAGCCATCGCCGATAAATCCACTTAAAGGTACAACGTAATTGATTAATATCTCCTCAATATATCAGTGCGCTGTCAAGGAGTCCTCGATGACCACTAAGTGCATGCGCCTTGGGTTATTCCGTTCACGTGGACAATGTAAGCAGAATCTGAATTCGTCACTAAAAAGAACATTGTTCCATTGCCCTAAGATCTAATGAAAATATTCATTGGCAAATTGCAGTCTAGCTACGCGGTGCAATTTGGGTTCAGTTGCTGGTTGCAAGCTTTCAAACCAAAGTCTTTGAACAAAATTTTTTGCGAACTATCCACACACTGACATTTATACCCCGAACCTCTTGGAGTTGATTCCTTGACTGCACTGATGTTAAATGCCGTTTCCACAAAGTTTGTACGTGAAGAAATCTGTCATCAATAGCGGTTTTTCACTTTCTGCCATTATTCGCCGTACGCTTATTTCTGCCAGTTTGTCTAAAACGACAACGACTCGACTAATCTTTTGATGCTAGAACGATGAACATGAAGAATTCTTGCAACACATTCAGAATTACTACCATCTTCAATAAGAGCAACAGCTTTCGCCCAATTTTCCCAAGGAGAAAGTCTTGCACAAAAAAATCACTGTTAAACTGACATTAGCGCAACGAGCTCATCCAAAAAATCACATTTCTTAAATAAAGTAAACTCTTGAGACCGCCTAGCCGAGAGACTCGAGCGGTAAGGTTTCGATATTCGAAGATAAGCAAGGCGGGCGTTGGTGGCACTTGGATGGATGACCTAGGCAGGCTTGGGCTGTGGCAGTCCAACTGAGACCTGGGAACACTCAACATCTGCGGCGGACGCGTGGTCCCAGATAAATGGTAATGGGGACCAGAGTAATAAATCTCGATAACTCAGAACCATACTATCATACATCAAAATTGCAGAGACTTTGCCACCAAGCCACCCGTAATAAATAGGATGGTTTGAGGAAAAGTACTGAAGTAAAAATGAGGAATGAACAAAGAGCCTAATAAGGCCTGAGTGCTGTAGTGGAAGTGAAACCACTACACTCCGACCCATATACATACATACATAGAAGTAAACTCTTGGTGACAAGTTCATTTTGCTTTGAAAAATGAACCAATACACCTAGAGACATGAACTAAAAAACAAAATGTAGGAAAGGTTCTTCACAAAAATTTATATTTTCAAGAATTTGGTTAGGAAATTATTTCATAGGTTGGTTTAAAATTAGAGTGCTACAACAACCTATTAATTAACCCTGTATAATGAGTAAGATGCAAGCATTTAACAAAAGATAGATAAATACTCTAGATTAGAATATCCATACACATAATACTATATTTCTACAGAAATTAATACAAGTACAGCATCAAAGTTATGTGCTCTGGAAATATGAATTATTTGCTTAGAATACACTCATATGATATGAATTGCCTAGACTTTACGTTACTAGAATAAATAATGTAAACGGACACAAGTAATTTTACAGGGTAGGCAGGCTGTCCAAATGTCAGGAATATTTATCATTTGTATCTGATATTATTTGAGAATAAATAATATGCCATGGATAAAACGAGACGAGTCAATAAGCTACAAAAAATATCGGTCGCTAAGGGCAGTCAGGTAAGACATATATATTACGTATTAAAAATTAATAATTTCAAATAAACTTGACTATACATCTTGAATATTATTTTTATTAATGAGAAATAATAATTTATAATCAGTAAACTCCTCTTATCCTTTCTCCTTCTCCTCTTAGCTCCTTCTCCTCTTATCCTTTACGTCTAGAGAATATGAGATGAATCTAGACGAATATGTCTAGAGAATCGACAGTGTAGTTATATAAGGTCAATTCGCTAGGTCTATTAATTAGTAATTGCGGCAGGTAACTTCATTATTAGTAATTGCTCTAATTACAAGTTTTTCATAGTCGTGGTCCGCGTTTCTGTAGGTGGCGAGGCTGGCGCCCAATTTCAATTATTCAATTAAAATTTCCTACACGTTAGAAGCCGTCTCTACCAAAATCGTTACAAACTTCAAATCAATTATAAAATAAATTATAATATATATATATATATATATATATATATATATATATATATATATATATATATATATATATATATATATATATATATATATATATATATATATATATATATATATATATATATATATATATATATATATATATATATATATATATATATATATATATATATATATATATATATATATATATATATATATATATATATATATAGATCCAATTAATTATAAAGAGAAATCAAACAAAAACGGCATCGTATCTCACCTGGCATCGCACAAGTTCTTTCGCCTTTATTGAGGCTCTTCAGAATGATATACGATTTATATAATTGGTCATTCACGCTTAAACTTTTAATTAATACTTACTATTTTCATACTGACATTTACATGTGCATTTTGACAAGCACTCACATTCATAGAAAAATAATGACCGGTGAGTATTTTCGTTTGATTGGCTTTTGAGCTTTTGAGCTTATGTACAAATATTAGAATTTGATCATTAATAGTAATGAAAATATCACCTTATATTTTTTTTAATAACTGAAAACCTACATAGCATTTCATTTTAAAAAAATTCAGACGTATAAAGGAAAATCCCTGGTTTTGCTATCGAGAAATTAATCGTAAATCAACACATGGCCGATCTAATTATTTTAAAATCTTCTTATTGAGCGGATAGCTATTAAAACACGGTTTTGATAAATGTGTGTCTTAATACCCATTAAATTTGATATACATACACTATGTTTTCTACTAATAATACTGAAAAATACGCATTTTGTTGTCAAAAATTTGCATAAAAAACAAGATTTTAAAGTTCTTGATGTCTTTATTTATTTTACAGGTAATTCAGCTTATAGTAATTTTTGTGGCTCCTGTAGCCAAGGATTCAAATACACTTTATAAACTTCCAAACTCAACAATTCTCAGCTATTTACAATAAGAAATCACCACAGAAATAACAATCCGAACCTGAACACTTGTAGTCGCTCGTTACCTCGTCTTGTCGCTAAGAACGTCTAAACTGATCTATCAGCTGACTCTTATTTACTCTTAAGGTTTCTAGAAGTTTCCCGATTATTCCTTACCATTCCAGATTGTATACAGGGCATATCCAACTGTCCCGTTATTAGAAATACTAGACGGTTGAGACTTCGCGGAGGTCCCTGGCGCCCCCAGATCCGGTGTTGGCACATTCTCGGGTGAGATGTTGCCAGATTGTACAGATTTTCAGTAGAGTAGGTTTGGAGAATTTTCAATATATCGTGCACAGCCGCTGCTGATGATCCCGTAACAGTATATAAACATGAGCCAAATTTTCCAAAATGACTTTTACAATTAATTTACGATACGAGATAGCTTAATGGATAACCTTTCATGAGAAACCCCATCAACGAACCCTAAAAGTCTTCGTTATTCTATAGTATCCCTTCTCAGATATATATATATATATATATATATATATATATATATATATATATATATATATATATATATATATATATATATATATATATATATATATATATATATATATATATATATATATATATGTATACACATTTTGATTTTACATTATTTTTAGTAGCAATCGCTTCGGTAACCTCTATTAGCGTATCGCACCACCATTGAACCCTACTGAACATTTATTAACATAGCGACCGCATTCTTAAATCGACTGGAAGAAACAAACGGCAGAAGAGATAAACGTGAAAACGTGGATGCTATCCATTTTACTGGTATTGTTTTGTTTGGTATTGAATGTACATGTTTTGATTAAAAAAGAAGTAATGCTTAGCCTGTGGAACTTGATTACCTACGTGATGGATAGCAGGAAACTTGGTTTATCACGTGACTAATATAAGAATTCGTACGATGCACACGCGTTGGATTTAATTGATATACCTACAGATGAAATAAAGATACTATTTGAATTAGATTTATTGCGAGAGAATTAGCTAGATAAATTTTACTTAGGTAGCAATTTAGGTAACAATTGAATATACATTTCGTAGAAATATATTTTTTATTTTTTCTTTTTAATAGATTATGTCCTAACAAACAGGGCAATAAGAAACTAATACGTTCATAAGTTTTTATTGCAGAATCGGTCAATGGGTCTTTTAAGAAGAAAAAACTGCGGAGTGCTATTAAATTAGAGGGTGGAAATTGGAGAAAATGCACCCTTTTCAGTTTTTTCAATATATTTCGCAAACGAAGCAAAATTTTGATACACTTTATCTGAAACTTTTTGTAGAGAATTGAATTCTCATCGATCGGCTTAATAAAAAAAAATTTTTTTTGCGGAAAATGTTGAAAACGAAAAGTTATTTTTGCTTCTTTTTTCGTTTTTTGCTTATATTTTTTTTTGGGTCGGAGATAAGTATAGGCATTGCTTTACAGAAAGAAAGTAGACAAATTTTTCTTTAAAATGCTGGGTCGACAAATTTCATGGGTTAAAAATCGACCGAAACATGACCACTCGAACATAGATAGTTTTTTTATCCCTCTTATACAGATATTGTTTCATTCTCATCTTTAGTTTGGGTTCCGATGATGCCTTCTAATGCAGAATTCGAAGAATATTTCAACTTTGAATTAGCACCGTATCTAACATCAATTTTTGACGGGTTCAGTATCAGGAAAAATAACAAATCAGACATGAATTTTTCACACCCGATGAAGATACTTCTATCAATAATATTCATCATGTTATTGATGGTGGATTCTTGTCAGAAATCATATGGAACGCGATATTTGCATAAATAAGTACGAAATTTATTAATCATTTGCAAACTTTTTACAAATATTGCACTGTAGTTTTTGATGGTTATCCTAGTAGCTCAAATATTGGTAAGAAGAGTGCAGATTTTATCAATAACATACTGTTTTTCCCATTGTTTGGTATTAAGTACCTCCAACAAGTGCTTTTTGGTACATGGCTCTTCGAAATATAGTTAGGTCATTTTTAAGAAGAAATTGGAGTATCACTTGTTTTTTAGAGGACATATTGGGTATAAATCTCTGGATATTCCTGCATCAGATATCTTTTTACAAGCTTTTATTTAACTTGCTATGTATGTTTGAAACTACTTATGTGTTGACAAATCTTGCAACTGAATTTTAAAGAAGTTATCCTCAACCGATTGAGTTGAAATTTTGCATACACGTTTAGTTTGGATGCTAATGCATGTTTAGCTTAGTAACTTCATTCAAAATCCAATATGGCGGACTAGTTATTTTTTATGCACTTCCATGATATGAGTATCAAATGAAACGGTTTGCTGAGAAGAATACGGAAATAAAATGACGTCACTCTAAATCCAATATGTAAAATCCCAAAGATTATTTTTTATGCATGTTCAAGGGGAAAAAATCAAAATGGCGGAAAACAAGATAGCCGCTATACCAATTTTAAAGAGTTATAACTCGGCAAAGGTTAGCGATAGTTTGGTGGTGCTCGAACAAATGTTGTAGGGACCGACAAGAGCCAACTGTTGGCTATAAAAAAAATTTCAAGATGGCAGATTTAAGATGGAGATCAAAAACTTAGTTGCTCTAACCCGTCTGAGTCTGAAATGTTGTTATCCCGGGGGTTTTGCATGTTCAAGGGGAAACAACATTTTGCATGTTGCGAGTCCTCGATTACGATTTAGGGGTCGCATTGTTCCGGTCAAATCTTGCAACTGTATTTTAAAAGTATGCCTTGGCTGGCTTCATACTATGACTTTTGTGTAATTTGGCGAGATTGGCGTCAATAATAGTATTGGTTTGCAATCTGTCTAAGAGAAGGAAACCCGAAACTGTGTTTCGTTAGACACAAGTAACTTCAAGGTGAAATAAGTAGAGATAAGTAGAGTCCCCTTATGGAAGAACTAGACTGTACTAAATTGACAGGCAAACCACCATGCAACAATGATGCATTAACTGAAATAAACAGAGTTAGAAACATGTCCAGCGATAACTACAAAATTAAAAATAAATTCTAAATTCTATAAATAAATTCTGAAAACTAAAAATTAAAAATAGTAAGAAAACATTTTTAAAAACAAGCTTTTATTGAAAAGCTCTAAAAAGAAGAAAAACTTTAAATTAATTTAAACCCCTCAATTTATTACGTTACACAATTTATATGATATAAAAGTTTGTCGCGAGAATTAAATGTGTAGAAAAACAAGAATACAATATGTAACGTGATATTGACATAACTAATTCTAAGAAAAAATAATATATTTTTTATAAAATAAGTAAATCTCGCGACAAGCTTTTATATCATATAAATTGTGTAACGTATTAAATTGATGGGTTTAAATGAATCTAAAGTTCATTTTCTTCTTTTTAGAGCTTTTCAATAAAAGCTTGTTTTTAGAAATATTTTTTACTATTATTTTATTTCTTGTTTTGTCTGCTTTCTTTACAAGCTGACATAATGTACCGTAAGGAACCTCTGTTAGCTTTGACACTTTTCTCAGCACTGTATATTTGCTATCTATGTGCTATCTAAGTTGTTATACACATTTAGACAAATTTGTTTTGCTTGGTAGTCCAAAAACAAATGTTTCTTTTTTGTGAAGTTCCTTCTTCTAAATCCTCGCTTAAATGTCAACCATCGGATTGAACCTGGAGTTCTACCAAATTCATAGCAGGTTCGTTTTCAATATCAGGATTCACATTTTCACAATAATTCTTCTCCGGTGACCTCGAAACAGTAGAATTATTCTCCCACGGTCTAGACATTGTTTACAATAAACTATTACAAGGGTCTGGTAAATAGTGAAACTCGGCGGGAAATATGAAGCACGAAATAGTTATTTTAGCGTGTGGTTGCTACTATACTTACACTCCATCTCAGAAAAACCAAGCCCGACTCTGCCTCGGTTTTTATTTAGGACGAGGCAATAATCCCATGCTTTTTATACGAACTTTTACCTTATACGACTTTTTATACGAATATGAATTATTTCTGACGGGTATACCTACCTACTTCGTGAAGAGTTTAGGTTAAAATGCTTGACATTTTTCTTTTAAGGCTGTAGTTTTCACCACATGGGAAAACTGATTAGAGATGATTGAGATGATTGTGGAACTAAACCAAATCTAATCTTTCATATTTGTTTTATTTGTCTGCACGTTTTGAATAAAAAAGGTGGCATTAAAAGAATATTTTTATGATGCTTGTAAGTATATTGCGTCTCTTTCGTCTTTAGTAGACCATAAACATAAAACAAAGTATATTTACTGGGATAACTTTGTTGCGAAATATTATGAGATGTAATATAAGAAAAATATGCGAAAATGTGAAAATTTCATAATAAAACTAAATCGAGGGCAAGGATTTATACCAGCTATTGTCTTTATTATTATTATATATGCATATTTTCTTATCAATTCTTGAATGTTGTTTTTTGTAAGAACATTTACATAACGCTCTAAGGATTGGGATTGGAATTGGGAAACAAAATATTGGGAAGCCAACAAAATGTTTCGATTTGTTTATTCTAGAGGGCGATATAAAAGCGCGTATAAAATCGGTATTGGAATTAGGTACATTAAATAAACAGGTGAGTAACAATTTATTTAAATAACTACTCCATATTGAGAAATTTTACAATTAAAATGGATATTGAGGAACTATTTAGGAATATTTGCTTGAAGAATTATTTAGAAGTACCTAATATTAACTATAGGTTAATTTATTTATTTATTGGTATACATTATGGGGTGCAAATAGGCAATGCCTAAAAAATACCATCCTCTGCGGCTTTAGAAAGACAGTTAATATATATTTTAGTAGTAGGAAATTAGTAACTAGTGTATCATAGTTGAATAGTAAATATTATCAAATTATGTCAATGTAATTTGGATATGTGGTATATCTAAATACAAATAAATAATCTAAATACAAAATAATAGGTATAACATTTATATATAAATCTGAAGAGTATAATACACGGTGGATTAAAGCTAAAACATAAAATAAATTAAGGGGGGGATTTTGTTAAAAAAAAAAGTGAAATGGTGAAAAACGGCGAATCGCTGAGACCCGGCAGCATTTTCGGAATTCGCCGACACATTAGGCGCTCGGAACAATTCGGGTGCTGCGAATCGCAGACTCGTAAAGTCCCGACATATTAGACTAATGCGTCGGCGTTTTATGTATAGAGATGCGTAAAGTCCGGACGTGGTAAGACTTAATGCGTCAGCGATTTACGAATTGCCTTAAACGTGAAACAATGCCAATATATGTATGTTTATTTATTGTTTTAATAATTAATAAATATTAACACAAACGTGTAATATACAGGATGTCCGAAAAGTTTTAGAATGGGCATAGAATCCATTGTAACATTTATAAACTAAATAAATCTGGAAAAGTACCAAATATTAGGTTATGCAGTAATGCTGTTTTCATTTTTTTGATTTATTTCCCCCTAAACCGTCATGATTTTGAACACATGTCGCTAAAGAATGGGGTGCTTTTCTAGCTGTTTTTTTAATTTGTTGTGGCTTTCTTCCACTGCACAATGCGTTATTTGCCACTGCACAATGCGTTATTTGCCACTGCACATTGTCGTCTTTCAACGACCAATAGATGTAGGCTGTACAGATATATGCTTACCTCTTTTTTTGTGCAGCTTTCGGTCGTTTCTTTTTACACACTACGCACTTATATTTGAAAGCTGTATACAAACTAGATAATATAGTCTGCTCTGAGTTATCGTATTTATCACAATTGCTTAAATATGCTTTAATTGCAGGATAAAATATTGATGGGCTTCTTTCCAAATGTTCCATAATTTTTTCTGAGTGCTGTTTCCATTTTTCTTTTATTTCGGCAATATCATGATTTTCGTAGGTGATGGTGTCACCGATGTTATCTTTATCAGCATCAATATTCATAGCAGGATTACAATTTTGTGAAGAAACTGTATCTGCTTTAACATCTTCATCAGTTTTCTGCTTGATTGAAGTGTCTTCAATCGGCAAAAATAGCTACTGACCTGCCTGCTTTCCGGTTGCAATCTGGTAAAGCTGACATTTAACTTAAAAATAACGTGTTACAAATTGCATGAATATTAAACTTATTTACCACTGCTGCCTGGTGCTAAGAATGTTTACCAGTGAATCCTTGTGGACACGTACACTTAAAAATCAGTAAATCAACGAAGTAGGTGACAATTCTATCGCTCTGACTCTTTGCTTCATATTTAATATATATATATATATATATATATATATATATATATATATATATATATATATATATATATATATATATATATATATATATATATATATATATATATATATATATATATATATATATATATATATATATATATATATATATATATATATATATATATATATATATATATATTAAAGTAACAGTGGTCCCAGGTTTGACCCTCCAGAAGTTACTACAGTTGATGATACAAGACGAAAAGTCATTTATTTGCACAACCTGTGATCGGTTAAATATGTAAGAACTACCAATTTCAGCTGACTTATGGAATAAAATGTTATGATCTGTGGAAATAGAAGCCATGTTGCCGTCTCATAATTTTGTGTTTGATAGAATAAGAAATAATACTACTTAGTACTATTTCACTAAATATATTAAAATATGTTTCAGCTCTGTAATCTTTTACTAACTGCTTCTCATGTTATAAATGTAATGATAATATTATAAATGTAATGTTATACTTATAAATGCTAATTGATATATAGTTCTAAATAATTATGTTTAAGTGATGTTTTTATTATATTATCCTATAAAACTATGTATTTATATAGTTCTACTTACATTCAACATGTAAGTATGTTTTTCGTTGTAAAAGCTTACTCTATACCTAACCTATGGTTGTTAATATTTTTGGAAATAATATTGTGTCGAACTGCGGCATTATA